>JAVKLA010000017.1:2257085-2267480 GCA_034782735.1 Sagittarius serpentarius | reverse complement strand
CCACCCCCAAGCTGCAGCCAGCGCTGCCCCCCACACCCCACCCCACCAGCTCCGGGCAAACCCGGCTCTTTGCTCCTCCGGAGATCCCATTGCCCCAGCAGGAAAGGGTCAGAAACGGGGCGGGGGGCGGGGGGCAGGCGGGGGGGGAATGGATGTTTCCCCCTCCAACAGGCATTTTACAGAAGTCTCGGCAAACGCTTGAATCGCTGCTGTGCCCCGAGCGGCTGAGGGCTCTGGATGGGCTCAGCAGCTCCAATTTTGTCTCCTCTACAACCTCAAAAGCATTGAGTATTTTCAAGAGAAACTGAGCTGAAAAACCCCCTTCGATCACTCACACGGGGGACTGGCAGCAAGGCTCGCCCCGCTGCAGCAATTGCCCCCTTAGCCCTCCCCACTGGCCCCAGTTGCCTGTTTTTCCCCCCGAGAAAGGCCTTTGGCAAAAATCTTAAAACGAAACGTAAAATCCCCTCCCAAAACCACCGGCCCAAGATATTGCTGTCAGCTAAAACTCTTCTAAAAACAATACTTGAAAATTATTGAATTGCTTGAAAATGTGCATCCTTTGCTCCATCTTCCAGTTTCAGCCTCCCTGAGCTCATGTCCAAACACAACAGGACCAAGAAACATTTCTCTTCCATTAATGGGAGATGAACATAGAGGGTCAGTTATTAATTAACAGAGCCATTAGCAATTTCCCATCCTTGCTGGTGGCACAGATGGGTTCCTGCTGCAGGTGGGGGGGAGATGATCCCCCTTTCCCTTATTTCTGATGACAAATCCCAGAACGATCAAGAGATTGGGGACAACCACAGTAGTCAGAAAGACTTTTTCCTTTGAGAAATACTGTTCTCGCTGCAGAAAACAAATTTTTCATCATTCTCCCCTTAGAGGGATTAAATCCCCCCCCCTCCTGCCCTGTGGGACCCCCGTTTCTTTCGGCTCCTCTAAAATGTGGCCCCAAAAGAGTCTGATATTGGAGTTTGGGGGCGTTCGTACACAGTTTGGTGCACAGAGCTTGTGTGCATGCACATGTGCACACGCGTGTGCATGGATATCTGCACACTGGCAGGACACCCACGCCCACCCCCAGCACCTGGGCAGCCCCTTCTCCCTCGCCGTATCCCAGGCTCCTTAATTAGAAAACTCAACAACCGAACATTTTCCACCCAAATCTGGTTTTCAGCTGCATTTTTGCTGGCTTGGTTTTCACTAGGAGCGTTATCACCTGCTCCAGCTTTTTCAAGCCTTGGTTTGAAAACAAGAGCCAAGGGAGGAGGCACATATCCCTGTGTTTGCCCGACGCATACGCCCAGCAGTGAGAATTAAAGCAGGTTTAATCCAGTCTTGATTTTCCAATTTCTCTTTACGGGAAACTGCCCTCACCCAGCTCCTGCCTTTTCCGAAACGACACCCACCGGTGAGCCGAACCTGGGCAAAAACAGTAACATGCCACCCACTCTCTGCAGTTAAGACAAAAACCCTATACTTAAGTTTATTTAGGAAGCAGAGGCATGTTCATGCCAGTGGAAAGTGCTGCATTAAAAAAAGAAGCTCCTGTGTTATTGTGGACCATCTGGCTGGGAAGGGGGTGACTAATTGCACCGTACAACACGACACCTAAAAAACAAAGCACGTTGAGAAAGGCCAAGCAGTGAAGTTAGTTTGTTGAACTTCAACTGCTCGACCATCCCACGTCACCAGGGATGGAGCATCGGGCCAAAATTTCACGACGGCTGACCCCAAACACACCCTGTGTGATTTTTCACAGCGTTTTGGGGCAATACGGTGCCTCATACAGTGCAGCTGCCTCAGCACGGCCGCTCGTGGAAACCAGCGCTGCACCACGGTTGCTTTGACGCTTGAGAAAAGCCATCTGTGCTTGCGATTTTTAAATTAAATTTACCGGACGTGCTCTCAAAGCAAGAAGAACCGGGTTGGTTTTCCTCCTTCCGGCAAATTCTGGATGGCTGTTACAATTTTATACCAAATAAATTTATGGTTTTCCTTGCTCTGGCTCGCTTTCTCATCTGGTGCTTCCAGTAACTCGGCACGCTGGGAAACAGTATTTTCTTCCAGGCCCTATAGAAGAGCACAAAACACTATAAAATCATCCCACCGCCTAATTAATTTGAGGAGTCACAGGAGGAAACTTGGAGCAGGAGATGCCAGCGGGAAAGCTGCACAGTGACACTGAGAAAACCCACTTTGACCTTCACTGAAATAAGGGTCCCGATTCTGCCCAGGGCAGAAAGCAGCTGCAATATCCACGCGACTGGAGAAACCAAGCTCAAAGCTGTGCCTCTAAAGAAAGAAGTTGTAGGATTTGTCTTGGAAAACAGTTCTCGGAGAAACGGCTTCGCCCCCCACGAAGCCCGGGTTAGCCAGGGACCACGGCGCTGTCAACCCGGCGCTCTGCCCCACGCACGTCTTGTCTGAAAGGACAAGATCCTCGGGACACACAGATGTTTGTCATCAGCTCTGCCGCGGTCACAGCACATTCATAAATGCGGCTCCATTTCTGGGGAGAGACTCGTCTCACGACTATTATCTGCACAGCTGAAGACGAGATGTTGGAGCTGGAGATCGCAATTAGCAGAGGAGAATCTGGCTGTCCACTTCAATGCAAGTTGCCTCAAACATGGGATGCCAAATCCATTTCAGAAGCAACTTGCAAAACACACAGGCCTGAGATGAGGTTTTAAAAAAAAAAACAAAAAACAAAACTATCCGGGGATTTGGAGCTAATCCGTGCTTCGTGCCTCAGTTTCCCCACCTCTGCGAGTGAACTCCTTTGCAAAGCGCAGGGATAGCCACTGATGGAGAGTGCTATATAACGCTCAAACTACAGGTGTTGTTAATGAACGAATACAATAATTCTGGACGCATGGATGACACCCTCACATGCAATTCCTTCCTCCTGTTATTCAGGGCAAGATCAAAACCTTGCTTGAGGGCAAACCACAGCCCAGCGACGTTCACCCAGGCTCCGGCCAAGAACCAGCCGCAGGACCAGAAGCCGCATCCTCTGCATCCCCCAGTCATGCCCGCCCACCCACCGCCTCCCAGAGCCTTTCGTTCAAAAGACGTTTTCCCCAAGAGACTAAATAGAAAGACGGGACAACACCACACGCGTCGGTCACATCCCTGCGCTGGAGGAGCCCCTTTCTGCTCCACTGCTCTCCAAAGACAGCGGGACGCGAGCCAGGAGGGCCGACCCCGTGCCGACGGGTGCTGATAAGCCTCTTCCCACCTGGAGAGGGATCAATTAAACTCCTGTAAGTCACTGAGCTGGAGCTGATGAGGTTTTCATGAGGAGCGAGAAGAGCTCTCGGTTACGCCCTTGCCAGCAACGCACTTGGAAGGTGCGATCCGGTCCGTGCCGTCGTGCTGCTGAGCCTCTCTCTAAAGGCCAATTCAGGTTTAGTGACCGTGAACACCTTGCGATTCTCCCACCCAGCCTTCTGCGTTCTTGGAAAAAGCTAATGTGACTTTTCAAACATCCCCAACTATTTATAGAAAATTCATTTCCACCCAGTTAAAGGTAAATTTTGAAAAATTTCCATTTCCCATTGAGTTACAGCTCCCCTGCCCAGCCCCACACATGTCCGGACCCCAGGACAGAAGCGGTTTTGATATCCATAAAGCTCAACAAGCCAAAACACACCCAGAGCCCTCAACCGGCCCATCAAACACTGCACCAGGGACCGAGTTTGGGAGCAGACAGGATTACAGGGAAGAGGACTGCTGCCTGAGCTGGCCCTGCTCAAAGCCAACGGCAGGATCTCCCCAAGGTCCACAGCCCGTCGTGTTGGTCAAGGTGCAAATACGCGAATTTCCGATCGTGAAGACAAGTCCTACTTCATATGGGCTAAGACGTGTTTTAAATAGTCCGCGTGGCCCGCTGCATCCGAGGGGAAAATCTCCTGGCAAATGTCGCAAGCCTGAGCACCCTCGGAGGCGAGGACGGCGCCTTGCCCAAGCGTACCGTCCTCCAGCATCCAGCCCGGCGTCCAGGACGTCTGCGAGGAGCGAAGGGGAAAAGCCGTCAGTGGGAAAGGGCAGAGGCAGCTTCTTTACAAGCCCCCAGCTGCATCCAGCCTCCGTCCCGGGGTCTGCCATGCCGAAGCACAGCCTCCAAAAGCAGACACCGTGTTTTTGTGCCTGCAGAAAGGCTGGGCTAAGGGCTGCTCCCCTGTGCTGGAGTCTGGGGGAGCTCGAGTCCCCCCCACCTTGCTCCATCCTCGCCAAAATCCACCCGAGGATCCTGTCTCTGTATGGCACCTGATCATCCCCCATCGTCCACCGCTCATCCCTCAGCAGCTACAATCGCTTTCCAAGCCAGAACATCAGAAAAGTGCTTTTGTAAGAAGCAAGCTAGAGCGCATTTGTAATTTCCTTTTTGTGCCATTATCATTTAAGTGCTGATAAGGCACATTAGGGCTTTACCAGACAGACACCGCTTCCACTCCTTTCTTTCTTCTCCTTCTTCTTAAAAAGAAACTAGCTTCTAAATATAGCCCAGGCTGAAAATCAATAGCTTTCCCCATGAATATGTAGCCACAGCAGACATAAAATAGTTTTTAAGGGCCTCATTTGGGAGAAGGAATGAAAGGAAATGGGCTTGGCATTACAGGGACCCTCACCAGTAAGTCCAGGGTTGGTGTCCCACCCGTAACACACACTGTGAAGGCTTACCAGGAGGACTGAGGGGCCAGAGTTTAGGATGTCTTTAGAAATCATCCTCTTGGGGGCATATACATCAGAGAGAATAAAGGAAATATTTAAGAGCTCATTTAATTTCCAGGTCCAAAGGAGGTCAATGGAGTTTTTCCCCCCGAGACTGAATCAACTGCTTTAAGGGTTCCCCAATGCCTCAGAAAGGATCACGGGAGGGCCTTCTCCCAAGGCGCATCAGGTGCTGCTTGGCAGCCAGATCCCAGGGGCTTTTATGTACCCAATTCCCATGGGAACCGGAGAACTGGGTGCCTAGAGACTTTTTCAGGACATAACCCTAAACCTCCACTCTGCCACAGCTTCCCACGTGTTACAGCAGGGCTGATGGAGAGGACGCTGAAGACTGACAGATGCCATTACGCCGGGCAGAGCACGCAAAAGTCACAGACAAAAATCCCCGTCAGCTTCGCACTTTACCTTCACGGGTCCTCGGATCTCTACCGGGACTTTAGCCTCAGCAGGCAGAGCACTTTCGCTGGCAGCACCTTCTCTCCGAAGGGCTTCTGGGGCTTCATAGAGGTCCAGAAGAGCCAGGAAGGAGTCCACGACAACTGGGTTTGGTGCCGCCAGCTCCTGCGGGCTGCAGCAAGCTCTCACTTCTTCCTTGGGGGCTTTCATGGTAGGAAGCATCCTACGGGTTTTCAGCCACGTATCTACATCCGCCTTCTCGCTCCTCTCTGCCTTGTTGCTGCCAAAAGCTACGGCAAGAGCCGCTCCTCCAGTTCCACCGCCAAAGACGCTGCCGTTCGCGGTGCTTGGCGGGTACTTGCCATTGAAGCCGGGCAGCGTCCCGGCAGCGTGCGGCTGCGCCAGGGGATGAGCAGAGCCCTCCGGGTCGGTGGCGGCGGATGCCAGCGCCTCTGAGCATTTCTGGTGGCTGCCCGGTGGCCTTTCCCCTTCCTCCGTGACCATATCCTCCGTGCACTGGACCGGCAGCGACACGGGGATATCTTTGAAAGAAAGCAAGCCAGAGCGGTCATTCCTGGGACTTTAACCGCGTTTGTGTTTTGCCTTCCTATTGCCTAATTCTCCTTTTGTGCTTGCAAAACAACTGGGCGCTACCTCCTTGCTGGCAAAGCTCGCTTGTCCCCATCGCTCGATTAAATACAAGGCTGGACCAGCAAAGAAAGGGCATCCGAGGACAGCCAGAGAGGGCTGAGAGCTGGAGGAGTATTAGCTACCTTAGGAGATGTTGAGACATTGCTGCGTCCCCAAAAGCAGGGCTGATCCCAGTAATGGCTTTGGTTTAGGTCCTGTTTGAAGACATTTATTTGGGGACCAGTCCCAGGAAGGACACACAGACGACGGAGCTGCAGGGAAAGGAGGCAAGCACAGGGGTGGGGAGCACACGAGGCTGCTGCTTTCACAGCACATGGCAGCTCTTTGCTTGAGCCAATCCCTCCTGACCACAGAAAACACCCTTTAAGGTCGGGAACAATGTGCAAAAGCCTGCGGGAGTGATGTGACTGCTTTGGAGGGGCCAGATGAGCATGGGGACCACGGCCGGGGGACCGGGAGGGAGATTTCTTGGAAAACCAGGCAGGCTGCTGGGGAGGGCGAGAATATTTCCCTGGGCAGTTTCCAGGCTGCGGAGGCTCCACCGCCACCCCTGCTTCCCAAAACCGCTCTAGGCAATGGGTACCATCTGCCCCACACTCCTTCCCCCTCTCCCCAGGGGTGAGACGTGTGAATAAGCAGCGGCACGCCTGCGGCGGTTTTAACATGACTCCATGACTCTAAGCAGACACACACACACACGTTACTCCGCGTTTGATGGAGAAGGCGAAGCCAAAAAGCCACGACAGCCAGCACGGGTTGCAGAGCACGCTTCTGCCTTAAACCAGTTTCACGTCACCCCCACTTTCCGCAGCAAACTTCTTGCCAGCATCAGGAAAAAGGTTCAAATTACACTTGTCAGCCCGGATCTGCAGTTTGAGTGCACCCTCCCCGGCCCCGCTTCTTACCAAGGACGGGTCCCTTCTTGGCAGTCAGCTTCTGGAGGAGCTTGCCCTGCTTGGTGCACAGATCCTGTAGCCTGGCGACCTCCTCACAGAGCTGGAGGAATATTTCTTCCATCTCCATCGCGCCTGATCAGGAGAAAAGCAAGAGGAAATGACCGGCTGCGTGTTATTCGAAGGCCGTGAGGAGATGCTGAGGTTACCCTAAGCTGGTGGGATGGGGAGGACCAGGCTCGGTCTTGCTGCAGGATCCCTGGAGGTCCCACGTGCTCACGCACGCGGGACTGCAAAGAAAGAAGCACTCCCAGTTCTCTTACAATTTACACAGAAAAAAACTGAAAAGGGAAGTGGTTCTTTCCGAGTCAGGGGATAACTGAACAGCCAAGCTGGGCTTTTCCACCTCTCAGCCCACAGCTGCCGCAAGCTCAGCTCCTAACAACCAAAAAGTCCCATTTATTGAAAAATCTACCTGGAAAAAGTTGCATTTCCCATTCAATTAGTACCAAGGGATCTAAATTCTTGTGCAGCGGCACGAGAGCAAACAAACTCCCGACAACAAACCCATACAGGGAATGATGTCTGAGCGTGGGGGCACAATTCCCCTTTCTTGAAATGCTCAGCCCCAAGCTGCCCCTTCTGCTCTCAAAAATACCCTGCAAATTAAAATCTAGCTCATGCCCACACGGTATGCATTAACCAAATATTGTTACTATGAAGAAAAATCTCTCTGCATTGTGTTCAACACATTTCTCCTTGCTTTAACAGCTGTATTGTGGATTAGCCTTTCCAGTTTTACCATATTGCACCAATTATTACCAGTCTGAAAGATAATAAATAAAACCAAAGCTCAGTACAAATCTGCAAGCCATCTGCAAAGTACATTTTAATTTGAAAGATTCGTGCAATCTCGATTAGCATAAATATGCAAATCGGCTTTCCTTCCTGTCATACTTTCCAGGTTTGCTGCTGCTCAGCACTGCAAATCTAAGCTCCGGCTCTGTAATCAGGGGCTCGGCTGATCGGTTTGATGGAGCCTCCTCTGACGCTCAGGGCGATGTGGATTCCCCGGTAGAGGCGAAGGGCAGAAATCCCAACCAGCCCGAAGGAAACGCAGCCAGAGCAAGGAAAACTGCAGACAAAATGGTAAGGTTTGCTTCCAGTGCAGGTATTTCTGTGCTTCTCACACCTCAAACAAGCCGTGACAGCAACTGCATCGTATTTTCAGCTGTTTGGGTCCCATTGATTCTTAAAAACCAAGGATAAATGTTTTGCACCCTCCAAAGCAGCTAACTCCATAGCTAAATTATCAAATTAAAGATTAAGAGGATATATTTTGTCTGAGAGTTATATATAACTATGCCAATTAATTATTAAGAAGTGTGTGATTTGGAGCTGTCATTCCCAACCAAGCCTGTTTGATTTTGTACAATCCCTGCTGGCTTTTTCAGTAGTTAACTGCTTCTTCATTTCCCCCAAATTACTTTTGTGACACTAGGAGGACGGTGCACAGGGGGATTTTAATCTCCTGCGTAACCTGAAAAGCATTTCACAAATTGCAATTAAAAGAAGCACTCCGAGAACACAAAAATCCTGGGGAAATCAGATGCTCAGGGTTCACCGAGCGACTCGGAGGGGCAGGACCTGCCTTCAGCTGTGTTCTCCCACGGTGCTGGGGAATGGGGCTGGTTTAACGCAGTGAAAAAGCCATTCCCACCCCGTCCCCCGTGACACAGCCTGGTGTGGACCCCGTGAAGCCACAAAAGCTCCGTTTTCCACAGAAGCACACTTACTTTGGCGGGGGGGCCTCCTTCCTCCGGCTGGGTGGCCACGGCACGACATCGGGCTCGGCGCGTCGCAGCTGAAAAAAGTTTAGCAGCAGCAAACTTTGGGGTAGGGAATTTCCCCTTCAGATTTTGTGCTAAGAGCGAAACCTCTGCACGGCGGCAAGGCAGGAAACAAAGCGGCAGTGAATTACAGGCAGCCACTGCGCAAACCCAGGGTTTAAATTTAGCTCCGAAAAGCACAGGAGACCATTATGAAGGCCAAGGGTGGCCTCACAGCGGGTGAGTGTTGGCTCCTCTCTGCGCCGCGCTGGGTGAGGCAGGTGCCTTTTCCATGACTCAGTTTCCCCGCGCCTTTCTCTAGCGTCTCTTTACTGCTTTAACGTGGAGGTTGCTCGGTATTTGTGCGTCTGCGGTGCCCCGGAGCCCTGCCCGACTTATCCCCTGTAAGGCGGCTAATATTCAAGCTAATATCCCAATAATCCAAATTAATACTTACTCTGTCCCAGCTCAAATCAACCAAATCCTCTGTACAGCGCAGGAGCCAAAGCAAAATCCTCAGCTGGGCGACTAAGACCCACCTAGGGCTCGTCACTCCGCGATCCCGGAGAAGCCGCTGAGGTTTTCCCCGTCACCCTCCTGCTTCTCCGCCCTCCTGCGCGTCTCAACCTGGGGTGCAGGGGAGGTTTGGGGGCTGCTCGTGCCCTTCCTTGCAAGCGCAGGAATCCCCCACCGATGGGCTTGTACCTGTCACATCGTCCCTGAAGGGGCTTCAACCGGCTCTTTCACACCACCAGTATCTCACCTGGCTTTTCCGGGGAGTTTTCGTGCAGTCTCTAGCAGCTGCTGAGTCTCAGGCCGAAGCTTCATGAAGATACCACCATCTAGTGTTAAATACGGGTCCTGAGGATGTGGGACAGGGGGTGCGGGGGGTGGGGGGGCTCGCCGTTTGGGGCTGCCGCCCTGTTGCACACCAGGGGGGATTGAGGCCTTGTCTGCACGCGCGGGTCGGGGCACCGGTGGAGAGCAGCAAGCTGGTGTAATCGGCAGGTCGACGCGAAGAGACAGACTAATAAGGGATGACACAGAGGGATGGGAATAATTAGCAAGTTCCCGTGTTGATAGTCTGTTTATAGCGAGTGGTGTGCTCACAAAAAATATTACCAGCAATTATCGCATCCCCGTAAAACCGACAGTAAATAAACTCCCAGCCGCAGGGAACCGCTGCCCCCGAGCTGGGAAGCTCAGGAAGCTCTGCAGCGCCTGTGGAATAATTAATAAATAAGAGTAATAACAACAACCGTGGCATGAACGGGGGAACCAGCACAGGTAGGAAGGGCGTTTGCACAGAGCCGGTGCCTCTCTCGCCGCTGGCTGGCAGTCAGGCAGTATATGACCTATAGCTCCTGGCAGCACCCCCAGTACCAGGCCTTTACTGGTCCCCAGCACACCTGGGGTCATGCCCCTACACCCTCTATAGGCCCCTGTGGCTCCCACCGCCCCCAATGCCAGGACCTTGTGGCCCTTAAGGCCTCTACAGGCCCTGAGGTTCCCAGCACCCCCTGTGCAAGGCCCTCCTAGACCCTATGGCCTCTATAGGCCCCTGAGGCTCCCAGCAACCCCAGTACCAGGCCCTTGTGGCCCCTGTAGGCCCCTGCCAGCCCCTGCACCCTCAGTGCCAGACCCCTACAGCCCCCGTAGGCCCCTGCCGCTCACGGTACCCCCCGTGCCCAGCCCATACGGCCCCTATAGACCCCTGTCCCCGCCGCTACCCGGGTGTCAGGCCGCCGTCGCCCCCGGGAGGCCGGCGCGGGTCCGGCGGGCGGCGCTAGGACGGCGGCGTCGCTCCCACCCCTCCCTGCCCCGCGGCGGGCGGCGCTAGGACCGCGGCGGTACCGCCCCGCGCACCTGTACCCCCGGGG
>JAVKLA010000017.1:2206653-2217526 GCA_034782735.1 Sagittarius serpentarius | reverse complement strand
CCCCCAGGGCGGGAGCGGCGGGAGTGGCCCTGCCCTTGGGGTGCGGGTGCTTAGGGGGTGCAGGCGCCAGGCAGGGATTTGGGTGCCCAGGCAGGCACCAGGAGGGCAGTGAGCAGAGACTTGGGGTGGGGGGTGCGGCTGCTGCAGCTGGGGGGGGGTACAAAGGCATTTTGGGGTGCTCTGGCACAGTGTGGGGCAGAGCATGGGGTGCTGCGAGGGTTTGGGGGGGCTGTGCACCCCTGCAGGGGGGGTTCACTGCCGTGGGGGTAGCTCCCATGGTCACTCTGAGCCCCTCAGTTTGCGTTTCAGGGTGGGGGGGACCTGCCCTGCGTGCTGGAGAGCCCCGGCAGGCAGAGGTCCAACAGCCCAGGGGATGGCGGGGGCTGTACGGGGTACGGTGGATCCTGACCATCCGGGGGGGGTGAGAAATGCGATGGGGAGGGCTGCGTTCGCTCCTTCCCCGTGGAGGGGAGGAGAAGGGCTGGTGTCCCCCCCCCAGCTTAGACCCGTCCCCAGCACCTGCAGCCGCAGCCATCTCAGGGTCAGGTTTGGTCTTCAGCCGATGAACCCCGCTTTAAAAGCCCCTGAAGCGCTGCCCCCCCGCATTGCATTCCATGGGACCGTAGGCTCAGGGTGGGGGGGGGGTGTCTGTGCCCCCCAAACCGACCGTGATGTCCCTCTGAAATACCCTGGGCCCTCGAGGTGGCTTCCAGTCCCGGGGCGTTGGCAGGACAGAGAGCGATTGGTGCTCCAGGCGCTATTTTGGGGGAGACAGGTGGGAGCTCCAAGTGCCCCGGCTTGGGAGATCCGAAATCTGCTCCTGGTTTTGCCACGCTCCTCTGGCATGACCTTGGGAGGTGAACTTAATCCCGTCATCGCCTCTATGTGTAGCCGGAATAAAAATACTTTCCTGTGTTTCCGGAGAAAGGAGCAGATTCCTGGGAAGTCACCGTAAGCTGATCCGGCTGATCCGGCTGCTCCCCGTGCCGGGCACCGCACGGCAGCTGGCGGGACGAGCCCGAGGCGGCCGGGGTTGGCATTGCGAACAGGCAGCGAAGAGGGAAACCCCATCACCCTCGGCACAGCCACACAGGCAGGAGGTTTTATTCAGGATCAGGCTTTTGCCCCCAAAACCCCGTGGAGGCGGGAAGCAAAGCAAAGCAAAGATGAAGAGATTCAACCGAGGCCGCGCAGCCCGGCGGTAGCAGAGCGGGATGCGGCACGCCAGCCTCTCATGCATCTTCCTGTTGGTGAAAAAACATGCCATGGCCGGGAGAAAAATGGTTCTCTTTAATGGTGCAAAGAGGATTTTGCAAAGAACGGAGTTAAACCACCAAACTGGCAAGAAAGCCTGGTCAACTGGTTTGGGTTTTCCCCCTTTTTCCAAGCAAGTTTTGGGACCTTCCGCCGGGTATTTCCTCTCCCTTGCCCGGGCAGCAGACGCTCTGATGAAGCGATTAAAGGATCACCTGTATTTCTGTTTGGGATCGGGGTGCCGGTGCGAGCTGCGCTTGCAGCGGGGCTCATCCCTGGCAGCTTTACGCAGGCTGGGGCCAAATCGATGCCAACCGACCTCTCCATCTCCTGCTCCCATGCCGTTTGCGTCTCTCGAGCGAGATAATCCAGGCTGGGAAGAGCCTGCTACGTGTCAGCAGCTCCATTTTCTTCACCCGTGCAAATTCCGGAGCCGGCTCCTGCCCCGGCAGGCTGGCCATGGCCACGCGTCTGGGCTCAACGTAGCCCCTCGGTTTGTTGATAAACTTTATGATCACCTGCGAGCGGCCCCGGCTGCGCCTTTTCTCTGGCGTTGGAAGATGAGTTGGGCCGGTAGATGAGTTTTCCCGGAGTCTCCTTCAGGATTCGGCAGCCTCAGCCCTGGCACGGGGTTTTCCGGGCACGAAGTTGACTCAACACTGTGGATGAGGAACGCTGGGGAGCTGCCATGTCTCCTCCAAAAGCCTCCCAGCGGAAAAAAAACCTCTCTCAAAAAAGATTTCGCTGTCCTGCCGGTGTGGATGCTGCCAGCTTTCCCTTAGAGCCCCCATCTTCAGGAATGTAACAGCTGGCTGTAAAACCGTGCTCAGCAAGGCTCTGCATCGGCCGTCTGCCGTCCTGTGCCCGGATCCGAAGCCCCACCGTGGTACCACGCCAGGGGGGTTGGTGCAGGGCCAGAAGAATGGGGGGGAAATGGGGTAGAAATTCGATTTACATCGTTTTGCTGCTTAGCGGAAAAGTTTCGTTGCGGAGGTCGGGGCTGGCCGGTTCGGCTCCTCTCCCACCAGAAGAAAATGCCTGGTTTTCTTTTTCCTCCTGGCTCGCAGAGGGTGAGCTCGGGTGCAGGGATGCTCGCCAGGCAGCCCCGGGACCCGTGTCTTTGTCGGGGACGGATGGTTTTGAGGTCTGCCAGCAGCAATGCGTTGCATCTCGTCCCCTGCCTCAGTTTCCCCATCAGTAAACGCAGTAAACTCTTACAAGCAATAGAGTTTAGAAGGGTAAAAAAGGCATTTTAGGAGGGAGGCTGATTTGTGAGGAGGGAAGAAAAACCTTGCAAACTGCTCGGCTGCGCTTGGGTCCAGGTCTCCACCACTGTGACACCTGGAAATAGGCTTTGAAAAATAATTCCTGCTGATGGCATCATTTCCAGCCTGATCCTTCCGCTCCGAACGTGGTGAAAAAAAGTCACGCGAGCTGGCGAGACCGCAGCGAGGGATGCTTGGGGCTGCGTTGTTACCGTAACGCTTCATTTCCAGGGAGCGGGACCATGACCCGGACCTGTCCCCCTTCGTATCGGTGACGGCTCTGCCGGGAGGTGTCGGGGCGTCTGTACCTCCGCGTGCATTTGCACCCTTGCCCCGTTGGGGTGCGAGTGTGCAAACCCACCTCGGGGCAGGAACCCGTGTCTCAGCACCGGCTTTTGGGGCTTGTGTACCTGAAGCTGGTGTCTGCTGTATGGCGCGTTCAAACTCCTCAGCCTGGGATCGGAGCGTCCCTCCAAAGGAATTAATCCAGGCTAACAACAGCGAGTAATTAGCGAGCGGTAGCCGTGTCCAAAATGTCTTCTGCGCGGAGCAGGTTTAATTAACCTCTTAGGGTTCCTCACCTGTGGCAAGTGCGTTCAAACTTAGATTTCCACCCACTTGGGATCCAAGTGGCTACATCTCTGACTCATCAACACTTGTAATTAACATGGCAATTACATTCACAGTGAGACTCGGAGCATCTTAAATTATCCTTCCCTTTCCCCCCCCTTCTTTTTTTTTTCTTTTTTAATATTATTATTATTATTTTGTGCATTTCATTTCCTTGCTGCCATCTGTTGCGAAATGGCTGTCATCTTGCTGTGTGCGCTTAACACCACCATCTGGACAAATTATTTGTCCCATTAATTGCAAAAAAAAAGAAAAAAAGTGTGAAGAAACGAAATGAAATGGTACTGCCGACCTGCCGAACGTCTGCTACAGGAGAAGCAGCCCACTCCGAAATCCGAAGCACGCCGCCAAACTGCATTGAGCCTGACATTATGAAATGTCTGTTTAATCGTCTAGCGCACTAATTGGTCTCTTTGCACAGCACCGAGGAAAAAAAAAAAATCTCTCTCTCCTCTTCTCTCCGCGTTATTTGAGTCTTCCCCCACGGGGCAGGCCTGAACAGATCTACGGCTCTCGCGGAGATAAATACAGTGGTCGGAGCAGGGATATCATTGCCCTCTTCAGCCTTCCGCGGCTCCGGTCATGCTAGAATAAACCTGTGGTTCTGAGAGAGGCTCTTTAACTTCGGCTGGGATGGACGGGGATGGATAACAGCGAGGTCTGGTGTTTGCAGCGGTGTTCAGTCTGCCTTACGTCACCAAACTCGGAGCCTCTGAGAAAAGCCAACACGTGCATTAACTTCTGGTACCACCGGCTCTAGGGGCAGCTCGCCGATTCAGCTTGAGTTCCCAAAGCTCCGCTGCCCTTCGGCAGCGACGAGGAGCAATAAGGGAGAACTAAGTTGCGAGGATGGGGATGCGTTTGAGTCATCCCCTCTCGCCGAGAGCTTGACGCGCGGGATCCTGTTGCTCCTCATGGCTTTCGGGGAGCGCGGGAGCAGGCAGAGCTCGGCACAGAGACAGCTCTGGTTTTTCTCTCCCTACAGCCTAAATCCGGAACGCCGCAGCCCAGCAGCCCGCTCCGAGGAGCAGGACGCAGCAGCCAGCCCCATCTCCTGCCGGGAGTGTCCTTTCACCCCAGAGCATACAGTGAGTGAGTACCGGGGCTGCCGCCTCTCCCCACAACTGCCCTGGAGATCGCTGCGGCAATCCCACGGGATTTCGGCACAGCAGCCCGCTGCTCCCCATCCACTCCGGGCCCTGCTCTGCAGTGGCTCCACGGGTGGGTTTGGGTTTTGGATGTGTCCCGGCTGTGCAGGAAGGGTCTCCCCGCAGACCGAGCAGCCCCTCGGCTGCCCCTTCCCTTCCAACTGCGGTCGCTGTGCCCTTGGCTGCCAGTTTGGGATCCCGGTTTGGGCTCAACTACCCGCTCTAATGAAGACCCCAATGTGACAGGCGTAGGGGGGAGCTGGGGAGGGATCCCTGGGGCAGTGACGGTGGCAGGGGCGAGAGCAGGAAGCTTTCCCACCTCTTCCAGGCTCAGGTGTAGGAAAAACCTGCCACAAGACGCTGGGGGGTTGCTCCTCATTAGCAAAGCCCCAGGGGCTGCTCCGCTTGTGCCGGGATCCATCCGGGCCGGCGTGGTCCGGTGACGCAGCGGGAAGACAAAGTGGTAGGTAGCAGCTACCTGGAGCAAGTGGATCACACCCCATGGGGTGAACTCAGCAGGACACCGTGCCCCTGAAACAAGAATTCGTCCCTCAAACCCCCTTGCTTTCTAAGCAGCTTCACCGACGTGGGAGGCTAGGTGCGGCGGGGTAAGAGTTCGACAGAAGAACGCGGTAACAACTAAAAGTTGTCATTATGAGGCGTTCTTTATTGCGGCGCTGGGCGGCGCTGGGGATAGCTCCACTGTAAGTGCTCCAACAAGCTGACAGATTTTCAGAAAGTATATACTATAGAGTTATACGTATTCACAGGGTTTCCGAGAGTTCGTTTGCATAAACATGAGATTTCCTGGAACTCATTAATATATGCAAATGTCCGATCTGCATGCGCAGTTGTTTTCTTTACACGCTAATCTCGAAGAAGGTCCATCAGCAACTTCACTATCTACTTTTCTTCTTCACTGACGCACTTACTGCTCTGTTCTTCGTTCTTATCTGGTACCAGGCGTCTTCAGTTCCTGTTATCAGGGATTTACGCACGAGGCCTAGCGCATTTGTTCAAGGTTTGCCTTAATCTTGTCAGGCAAGGGGTCCTCTGCTGGAATTATCCTCAGAGAAGGAAAACTCAGAGAAAGAAAGAATGTTAGCCTTGGTTAAGTGACATAAACATATTGAAGCCTTACTTAGGAAAAGCAGGAATGTAAGCGAAATAACGCAAACGGAACACACTGCAGCCTTGGTTAGGCTTTTCAACTCTTTCACCCTCAACAACCCTCCCCGTTACCAGCTACTCTCCAGAGAAGTTCAGAAAGCTCCTCTGGAGCATTTTCCTTCCCTCGCTCGCTCTGCTTGCGGCGGGACACTTTGCACCGGTGGTTTGCCGGTTTGCTGCGCTGCCTGCCCCTTGCAGGCAGCAGAGGTATCCCTTGCCCCGGCTTCCTCGTCGTTTGCCGGGCTCTAGCTGCTGGAGAGCTCATTAACTTTTAATAATGCCAGCTGCCTGCAGAAGCCACTCGCTCGTCCCTTGCTCTGTTCTCTATTGCACTAGAATAAATTGTTAATTAAACCGTGCACCGGCATCCCAAGGTGTTTGTCTGCTCTGAAGCTAAGGCCAGGTTTAAAAATTCACAGCGGCTACCGGAGATCAGTCACCGGCTGCTCTAAAAGTCCTCGCTGAATCTGGCAGCGGGGCTGGTTCTGAGTCCTGTGTGAGTTTTTGGGTTGAGCCTGGCGGGTCCAAGGAAGGGGGAGAGCAGGGGCGTGTGGCTGGCGAAGGAAATAGCCCCGTCTCTGCTGGGACCCCAAGCGTCACTTCACTGCAGATAATAAATAACGAGTGGTGTGTACAAAAGCCAGCCTAAGGGAATTAGATGCTTGGCCCCTGTTGAGTTTCAAATGAGAATTTGGCTCTTAATTCAATTTAGGCCCCTTTGGATCAACAGGATCCGAATAACTATGTTTACTAATTGCATACAAACGCCGGCTCTGGCTCAGGATACGCTCAGTGGCCTCAGCAGGAGCCTGGTGGCTTCTGAGACGCAGAGAAATGATGAAGGGCTTGTAAAACGGTGCCGGGGGATGTTTCCTGCATCCTGGAAGTGCCTCCTGGGCTGACGTGACGGGCCAATATATCACAGCAGAGCGGAGCGGCAGGGGATGCCCGCGCCGCGCCAGATTCCCTGGCAGAAGTGAAAAACGAGGGATGGATATGCACTAACACAAGTTCGGGGCTGAAATTCCCTTTTGGTTGAGTTGTGAGCCCGGGGAGGCTCTGCCCGAGCTCTGCCTCCGTTTAGCACACTCAGCTTTGCGGAGCTTGCCGAGGGCTGAGCTGGCCGGTCCGTGCGAGGCCAGCATCCCTCGTGGGGCAGAGGCAGGGTCAGGCCCAGCACAGGGCGGGTCGGTGGTCGGCGCCGGAGGTGAGCCGAAGCTGCCCGCCGTTTTGGGACATCTGGGGCAGGGAGAGCCGGGGTCTGGCAGCACCTCCCAGCGTCAACATGCCCCCAGGCTCCGGAGCAGTTACACAAACAAGGACACCTTCGCACATGCATCGAGTAATTTTGAATGTCATCCAGGCTGGCTGGTTAAATGCGTCCCCGAGACGTTCCTAATAAAAAATTCATAAGCCTCTTATAAAGGCAATTATGCTTCTGCAAGGCAGCGAGGGGACAATGCGTGACCAAATGAGTTAATGAAGGGTGTTGGAAGAGGAAGAGTCGCCTTCCAACAGGTGCGCCGAGCCCCTTCCCTCCATGAACGACTCATTTCACCAGTTTAATGAAGTATCCCCATCAATTTAGGTCCCCTCAGGAAAGAGCAAATTGATTGTCCTTGCAGCCATTGTCAGGGACTTGGGAGAGCTGCAAAGTGTCGCACGGAGACTTTGGGGACCTGCGCTGGGCTTCAAAGAGGAGGCACAGGCGGTTTCGTGTGGTCCGTGCCTGTTTTTTTAGGGTTTTCAAAGGAGGCTGTAGGAATTGTATCCTCATCTCCCAAAGGGAGAGAAGAGGGGGAAAGGCTTGGCCCTTGGAATGACCCTTCCCTTCCTCTGCTGCCTGTGTATTTGATGCTCACCCAATAAATTACGCTACCCCACGTCCGTGACCTCTTTGCCAAGAGGAGGGGAGGTGGTGGGAGGTACCCAAGACACCAAAACCTCCCCTGGGGAGGAGCATGCGTTCCCACGGCGCAGGGCAGGAGGGCATTAGCAAGCCCTGCACTGTCCCGAAGCGCGGCCGGGGCCGGCACAGAGCGGGAGAGGTGGAGGAGCGGGGAGGTGGTGGGAGAGACCGGGTTTGCTCTGCACCCTGGGTTGAGCCGGCGTGTGACCCCCGAGCCACTCGCTGGGTCAGTGACAGACCCTCCCGTGTCCCCCCGCTTGCAGCATGTGGAAGGTCTGAGCCCTCTCCCACCTTCGCCGGGACACCATGGACACCGAAGGCGTGCAGCCCCAGGAGGCTTCGCTGACGGTCAACGAGCAGGTACGGGCATCGCCGTCCCCGTCCCCACTGCACCCCTTCGCACCCCACAACCCGGAGGGCCACGGCGGGGGGGAGTTGGGGTTTGGAGCCCCGCTTTGTGCCCTGACGGTGAAAAAAACACCTCACTCCCTCCCCGTGCTCACGACCACCCCGTTTGCCCCCACACGTGGGCATGGAGATGTTCAGCCCCAGCTTTTGGAGCTTGGCTGCCTCATCTCGGGTTTTTTTAACGATGAAGAGGAGGCGTTGGTCCTCGTCCCGCAGCCTCGCTGTTTGCCGGAGGTCTTTGCTCCGGGGTTTGGCTGCCAGCAGCCACAGGAGAGCCGGAGGAGGAGCAGGTATCTCTGCTTATCACTCTCTGTGTCTCCCCGATACAGGGGAAATCGTATCATGATTCGGAGGGCTCGCCCGACTCTGGGTCAGACCCGCAGGGCTGTAGATCAGCGCTCGCTCTAGTGCTGCAGATACGGTGGTGCCGGCTCTGCCAGGGGTGCTGCGGCTGCTGGCAGCCGTGTTTTACCTGCTGAAGATGTCATCCGCTGACGCACGCGGAGCTGGGGTTATCAGGGCCCAGAAGCTGCTGATTTAACTAAAGCAGCGAGGTGCTGGCAGAGGCTGCGATCCCCCCGTCCTTCCCTCCTTGAGGGGATGGGGTGGGCTCTGTTTGGTCTGTTTGAAGGATCACCCTAAGACATGTCCCGTGGGGCAGGGGAAGCTTCTTCGCTCTGCCCTGGGGTGCGTGGCCTGGGGGACACCTCCGTGGGGCTGGGCACCTGGAGCTGATGGACATTTTGGGGCACATTTGCAGGTTATTGTCATGTCCAGCCATGAAACTATCCGAGTGCTGGAGGTCGGCGTGGACACCCCGCTCCCGGCCGAGGAGGACCGGAAAGCCTTGGAGATGCCCCCGGGGGAGGTAGCGCGGGGCTCCCCGGGAGAGACCGGCCACCCGGGCGGAGAGGAGGTCCCACCCAGCACCCAGAGCTCATGCAGCGGGGAGGCAGCCGGTAAGACACCTTCACTCCCTGGGCAGCCCCTGCTCCGTCCATCCCCGCAAGCCAAGTTGGGCTCTGGACCGCCGGGTCGGAGCCGGGAGGACGAGCTGGACCCATCAGCGCAGGCAGACTGACACCCTGCTCCGGAGCATCCCTGTGCTGAGCTGGGTTAGGCGTTAGCAAAACCAGTTCCTCCTCTGGGAGCTGATGGGGAAAAGCATCCTGCATCGAGGACAGCCCCCCAGCACGTGCTTGAAATAGAGAGGACATTTGTCAAGGAGATGTTTTGCTGGGGAGCTCAGTTTTCCCACAGCCACATACAGCAGGGGCTTGGGTTTCCTCTCCCGCTCGCCCCGTGCTGCTCCGGGGTGCTGCGCTCGCTGCGGGTGCATCCCTTCTCGCACGGGAATGCAGCTCTGGAAATAAGCCTTCAGGGAGATCCCGCTTTATTCCTCGCTGCTTTTTGGCCGGCGCCCCAATCCTCCTGCAGGTCCATCCCAAATCCACACCCCTGACCCATCCGCTCTCCGGCCAGTCTTGCGCCTTATTTATTAATAGGACTTTTCCCTGGTTGTCACCTCCGTGCTGTATTCAGAGCCCAACCAGATCCCTGTGTTTTTGCCAAAAAAAAAAAAAGGGCAGGATTTTAGCTTGTTTGAGGCCGGTTGGTAAGGGGAAGAGGCGAGTGTCCCTCCACGCTGGGGGATGCTCTGGTTCTGCTGCCGCAGGCCGGAGGGGAGGAAAAGCACGGCAGGCTACACAGAACCCATCGGACCTGGCAGCGTCACTGCCCCGTAGCACCGTCTTTGCAGTTTGGGAAGTGCTGGGTGTTATCTGTGTTTGGTTTTGGTAGGAAATTAAAAATAAATAAAAAAAAATTTAAAAAGGCTTTTTTATATCTTGCAGACCTGTAGTTATTTCTGGGCAAGGAACCAAACCCCAGAAATGCCTGGCTCTTAGCTGAGAAAAGTATTTATTTGCTAAAACTTTTTTTTCTGCCAAAGGAAAAGGCAGGAAAAGGGTGGTTTTCTTTTTACAAAAATAGAAGAGGATTAAGTGGATTTTATACTCGAGGGTTGCCATTATTAGAAGTTGAGCAGAATAAATACAAGAGGTTGCTCAAAAAACAAGTAGGTCTTTTGCAAGTAATAAATATGGATTAGGAGCAAGGTTTCCTCTTGCTTGGACGTTCACGATAACTAGGAAACATGAATATATTCTGTGAATTTGGGCGGAGGGATGAAAGACACCCAACGAAGCTCAGCCCACGGGGGACCCCCTCTGCCGGGCGCTGGCCAGGCGATCTCAGTCCCTTCCCTTTCCAGCTCCCCCTTACCGGGTGAACGGTTTGGGGGCTGACACCGCTTTAATTGCTGCTAATTTTGGAGACGGCAGCTGGCGGAGGGAAATATCTCCTGCCGGATCCGACAGCCCGAGAGAGGCGCACACGGCCCAGCAAACCGCTCACACGCCACCGCTCCTTTTTATCCCCTTAACCCCGCTATTCCCCACGCTCGTTCCTCCCCGAATCACCCAAACCTCTCCCTTCTCCCTCCTTCGCCTCCTCCCCAAAACATCCCATAAGAAGCCCCCGAATGCTCTTCCCCTGCATCCCGTAACCTGGGCAGCGACCCCACCTTGGGAGACCCGGAGCGCTGCTTCCAAGGATGCCCCACCCTGGGTTTCACGCCGGCTCCGGCTCCGTGGGGCTGCAGCTCCCCCCGGCACACCCGTGGGAGGGTGTTCATTCCCTGGGCGTGTGTAATTTGGGTGCCCGCACCCCCCCACCCCCCTCGTTTGCACAGACGAGCTGCTATCGCTCAAGCAGCAGCGTCTCTCCAACCCCTCTCCTCTGCCCTTCCCCAGGCAAAGCCAAACCGGCGGCCGGAGCGTCACCCAGCACCGTCCCCTCCGTCGGCACCTTCGGCCACGCCACGAGCCAGCAGCCGCAGACGTTGGCCCCGCTGGCCGTGCAGGCCACCCCGCAGGTAACTACCCCGCAGCCGCGGAGCGGGACGGGAAAGGGGGGAGAGGGCTGGGGTGGAGGCGGGGGGGGGGGGACAAGGCGGGGACCCCCGGGGCGGCGTCCGCGTGGGGTAGGCAAACCCGGCGGGCCGGGATGCCCGCGCGTGGGGCGGGGGG
>JAVKLA010000017.1:2189194-2200073 GCA_034782735.1 Sagittarius serpentarius | reverse complement strand
GGGGGGTGTCAGTACGGCTCGGGGTCCCCCGGGGGTGCAGTTCCTTGGAGGAGGGTTAAAGGGTTTGGGGGTCCCCGGAGGGTGAGGCCCCCGCGGGGGTGTCCGTAGGCCTTGGGGAGTCGGAAGGTGGTCTGAAGGGTTTAGGGGGGGGTGGCTGTGAGTTTGGGGTTGAGTCCCCTGCAGTGGGTCTTGGGGGGGCGGGGTCCCCAAGTTAGGCCCCCCAGGAGAGGGTCCCCCAAGGGGGGGTGGTGGGGCTCAGTGCCCCCAGGAGAAAGGGGGGGGTGGGGGAGCGCAGCTGAACCCCCTCAGGGAGCGAGCTTACCTCTCCGCTGAGAGGGGCGAGGCACCGGGGCGCCCGCCGAGGAGCCCCCCCGCTGCCCTCCTCCACGGGGGACGCGGCCCCCGCGCCCGGGGCTGCCGCCCCGTGCCTGTGGGTGAGGATGGCCTGGGCTCTGAAGCTGCCGCTGGCGGACGAGGTGATCGAGTCCGGGCTGGTGCAGGACTTCGACTCCAGCCTGTCGGGTATCGGCCAGGAGCTGGGTGCTGGGGCCTACAGCATGAGGTAGGTGGGCTGCTCCGGCCACCTTGAGGGGTCCATCCTGCACCTGGGAGAGGGGCTGGCCGCCCCAGGGGGCTCGGGGTGGGCTGAGGACCCCCAAAACGCACCTAAAGATGGGGGAATGAGTTGCTCGCCGGCACGTTGGGCGACCGTGGCGCGGGACAGTTCAGGAAGGAGCCGGGCGCTCGGCACCGGCATCGACCCTTGGACATGGTGGTGGCCGCTTGAAGTTGGGATGGAGTCGTGGTTGCAAAGAGCCTGTCGGCCGCTCAGGGCTTTGGGGGGCTCGCCGGGCAGCCATTTCGGAGAGCGGGTGCGCTCGAGGGCGTGGGGCTGGGCAGCCCCTGCGCCGCTCTTGGTCTTTGGCCTCCTGGCGTCCTTAAACTGCAGCTAAATCGTCCAGCGTTAGTTCCACGCTTCCCCTCCGCTGCTGGTTAGAAGAGCCCGTGGCTGGTTGCTTTGGTTTTATGCGGTGTACAGTAATCGCCCCAGGAGCTGTACCTTGCCCTAATTAATTACCCTCCCGGAGGAACACCAGCATGTTTTTTTCGGGTCAGGCTAGCTCTGTCCTGACTTTGAGCTAAACCAGGAGCAAAGGAGAGGAGCAGGACCCCCACGGGGTCAAACGCCCCGTGCATGAGTGCAGCGATCGGGATTGGGACCTCGTAGCCTCAGACGCTCAAACCGTATCGCACAAGTACGTGGCCCGTGCTGTGGAGATGGGTCCCAGCTTGCTTCGCCGCTCTGCCCTCCCGATCCCGGCTCTGGCATCCAGCCGCTCGGCCGAGCCTCTGCGCAGCGGCGAAGCCAAAGCGCCGTGTCGTGCTCGCCATTTGAGACCCGATAACGCCTCGTTTCTGGCTGCGTGAGTTATAACGGGGAAGGGCAGCCCGTGGATGAGGTGTTGGACTGGACGGCCTCTGCCGAGTCGCTCTGCGAGCGGCCACACGCTTCCCCACCGCCATCCTTGGTTAGTTAGCTCCATTGTGGGCCGGTGCAGATGCAGTGCCATCTGCGAGAGAGCTGCCTCGGTGTAATTTGGGGTGAGAGCTTTATTAGTTCAAGTGCGACTTCTGTTCCGCTTGTTTTCATCCTGGGATCCCCCTTGGCTGGAAGTGAGGAGGGGAGGACGAGATGGATCCTTCCCCGCAGACCCGCGGCAGGAGCTGGGCACAAAAACGGGCGGCGAACGGTCTGGAGGTTGGGGCAGAGGTGAAGCCGTCCGGGAGGAGGATGGCACAAGAGGACGCCTTGACGCAAGGCTGGGGCTTTCTGAGGGGGCTGCAAGTTGGAAATGGGAAAAGTCAGAATGAAAAATGCCCCGTCGGGTGATTGCTGCTGGTGAAACAGGCTGGGAAGCAGCTTCCAGCCCGCTGTCCTTTTCCAGGGGAAGTGGAAGAGCAGCTCTTCTCATCCAGCCTCCGTCTCTCCTTCCTTCCAGGGACGAGGAGAGCCAGCGCCTTCCCAAAGTTATCTCTGACCGCCGTCAGGATCTGTCGCAGCCTTTGGGGTTTGTTTAGTTGGAGTGCTTGGCAAAGAAAACCAAGTGCCAAAGGTGTGCGAGCTCGGAGGGAGCGCGTCCGTCGCCTCTCCCGGCAGCAGCAGCGCCGAGCGCTGTGACCAGCAGCTTTTCAGAGGAGGGATTCCGCCTTTGTTACCTTTGATGGGGAGGGAAGGAATGAGTTTCCAAAGTGAGCAGGGGAGGTCCAGCTTTGCTTTGGAGGGGAATCGTGAAGCTTCAAAGCTCCTTTTTCTCCCCTTTCTCCTTCCTTTTGGGTGAGGGGTCCCGTGCACAAACCCTCCCCTCTCGGAGAGGGCAAGCAAAGGTGTCGTGGAGCATCTTAACGTGTAGACTTGCCTCCAGTGAGCTAAAACCCATTGGCCGAGGAATTGCACGAGGAAATCCTGCAGCTGCAAGCTTTGAGGCGTTTACATCCTTTACCTACCGTGCCTGACCCAGCTGGGCACCAGTTTTCGGCGCTGGAGGTTTGAGCGGAGGTTTCCTGAGGCCGCAGCTCTGCACGTCCCCGTGCCATGCACCAAACCGGCTGCAAAGCTTTTCCATGCCGGTATTACCGGTGTAAAAGGGCTTTGAGCTCCGTGTCGGCAATGTGGTGGCTGTGCCGCTGCTCTGAGCCCGACCTGCTGCCGCGCTGCGCTCTCTGCGGGGCTCGCTCAGCCGTCTGAAACCTGACTCTCTTTTTCGGAGACTTTTCTTGACCTATGCTGCCCGTAAATAGAGCATGTGCCCCCGTAGGTGAGCGCGCCGACCTTCCTGTCCTGACATCTGACATTTTCTCTCCGTGTCATGGGAAGGGGGGAAAGGTTTCAACAGGCACTTAGGGATTTGAGCGTGTTTGTGGCTTTTCCGTGCTTGCCCCGTAGGGGTGTTCCACTTTCATCCCCTCTCCCTATGGAAGAGGCACGTTACTACCTCGGGAACGGGCGCTGGTAGGTGGTGGTAGATGATGAGGGTTGTGGCGCGGGCTGGAAGCTTTTTGGCGTTTGAGTCGCACGGTAGCATTGTGCTTTGCGTTTGTTAATGAACCTGAATTCTTGGCGTTACTGTTGTTCCCTGGAATTAGTTTTTTAGGAGAGCAGAGGTAGCTTTGGAAGCGATAATCGGGCATTAGCTGAATACTTCCAGCTGCAGAGTTTTTCCGTAAATACTTTTTTCCCTCTTTTCCAGGAGATTCTCTCCCAGCCCTGAACCGGAGGCCTTAAGTGAAGTGTCTTTCCCCAAAAGCACGTTAAATTGCACGGTGAAATAATCCCTTTTTTTTTTTTTTTTTCCCCAAAGGGAGGCATGTCCCCAGGAGTTGCAGGAACTTCTCCAGGTGCCCATGGAGCGGGCAGGGCCACGCGTGGGTTTGTCCACAGAAAAATCCGCTGGTGGCTGCTCGGTTTGGCCACACTGGGCGTCGCGGGGATGTCGCAGGGGGCTGCTTGTGGGACATTGGTACCTGAAGGACTCGCGGCTTCCCAGCTCCCCGCCAACAACCCACAAAACGACTGCTCTTGAATTTGGTGGGCGATGGCAGGGTGGGAGGCATGCAGGAGGCAAAATAACAAAGTGCTTTCCGTGCCGCCGTGAATTGCTTTGCAGGTCGCGGCCGTGGCCGCAGCGTTTTGTTGCCATTTGCAGGTGGCTGAGGTTGTCCTTCCCCTGGAGCTGCCGTGAAGACGCCAGGTCCAGGAGCTGCCGAGCTTTCCCGTGCTGTTTTATAACCTTATTGTCTCTATAAGTATTTAAATTTCTGTTGCGCCCTGCAGTGCGTAAAGCTGACCCTATTACCTGGGTCCTATAGCACAGACACGTAAGGGCATCTGAACGACCGGAGGTCCCAGCCGAGGGGCGCTTAGCAAAACCCGAGGCCGTTCCGATGGCGAACGATTGCTCTCCACAGGCAGGGGTGTCGCGGCGATGCTCTACCAACCTGTCCGTGCGTGCGGAGTTCCACCAAAAGCAGCTCTGCTTCCCCAATAGCTGCCGTCGTTTGCTCGATGATTATTCCTAATTAATTGGGTTGGACTCTTGTTCCAGAAATACAGGGATGTGACTGCCCTGAGTTTTTTCCTCCTTCTGCAGCTCGCAATAAAACGTGGGTTTCAGGTTGTGGTTATGCAGGGTCTTAGCGAACACAAATCCAGAGGCTGGATGTGGGGAGGTTTTGCAGGGACGGCTCTGCCATTCCTCTTGGCAGGTGTCTGAGTGGTTTTAGTGGCCGTGTGGAGCTTCTGGAGCCCTGAAAAGCAGCTTGGGATATTACAGCAGACTGCTGTGCTGCCTAATGTGGATCCAGCATCGCACGAGAGCTCTGCGTTCACGGGAAAAGTGAGTGAAAGCCGGGACGACGGCGATGTGCTGGCTCTCCATGCGGGGAGGTCACGGTTGAGCTTTGCCTCTTTCTCACCCAGACCACTTTTGTGCGAGGCAAAGCAAAAGAAAGGAAAAACCGGGCTCTCCCGAGGCTGCAGAAGTGGGATTGAAGCCTTGTCATGTCAAAGCCTGCGAGTAAAACGAGCGCTCATGCGTGCAAGAAGTGCATCCTGCATTCCTCTGGCTGCCGGGAGAATTTGTGCAGGGCGTAGCCTTTAAATTAATTTTCCCGTCTGTCTGGGCGCAGCGGGTTAGTGCCGGTCTTCCCTGTCCTCGCATCTTCTTACAGGGGTGGGTAACATCCGTGCTTCGTCCTGCCTCGGCAGCCTGCTCGGGCAAGAAATCTTTCTGCAGAGGAAACACCGTTCCTCTGCTAATGAGATGGAGCTGCAGGGGAGTTTGTCCTCCGGGTTGTGTAATTTGCCTAATTGTGTACACGTGCCTCCATGCCGAGACCGGGGCATCCGCGCAGCTCTGTGTAATGTCTAATAAGTTGGGATTTGGGCGGGGAAGGGCTCTCCTGCTGGGGTTTGGGCAGCAGTGGTAGGTGTTACTTGTGCAGCGCTGGAAGGAGGGTGGGTATTTAGTCTCTTGAGACCAAAGGGTTAAAGCCCTGCTAGGGTGGGAGCTGGTATTTGGCCAGGTAAGTCCAGTTTTTCCTTGGGAAAGGTTTTTAATGTTCAACTAAAGACAAAAAAAAAAGCTGATTTACCTCCTTCTTCCTTACGCTCCGGTGAGCCCAAAGCCTGTAACAGGAGGGGCAGGTGACCTGACTCTTCATCAGGGCTTAGTGCTTTGCTTCTGCCCTTCGAAGGGACCCGGATAGCTCTGTCCCCACGCCGCAGTTCACCTGGAGGCGGTGGGACGGCGCTGGGTGGCCCCGGCAGCCGATCCGCAGCTCTACGGTCGCGTCCGTACTCAAGCGTGTTTGCCCGGGCTCTGCTTTTGTTCCGGTCTCTGCTCGAGTGGATGGGTGGGAGGGTGTTCTGGTTTATGCGCTACGCAGTAATCGCTCTTGGCCATTGTTATGGCTCAAAACAACTGCTGAGAGTCAGCTTCTCAAACAATTTCTATTAAATACGTGTCCATAGGCTGTGGGGTATTGCTAATGGTTTTTCAGATTAACATCATTCAGCAAGTTCTTGTTGCCACGTGGCCTTTTGAGTACGGAAAAGTGTTTGTGATCGCGGGGGAGTGGAGACAGCGAGCTCTTTGCATAATCGCAAAGACCTGGAGACATCCTTCTCCTGGGAAAAGTTGGTAGCACGGGGCTTGAAACACCTTCGCTTTTCCCAGCCAGCGCCAAGAGCGGTGTGACGGCACCCAGAGGACGATGAGCCCAAGCTCGTGCCAGCTGGAGCGGCTCCGTGCTGCTCTGTGGCACGGCGTGGAGCTCCCGTATAACTCATCTCGTATAACCTGAATAGCCAGGAAGGTGCTTGGGCTGTTGCAGGGTAATGGTTTGTGGTGAAGCCGTGCTGATGGCTCTTCAGGGCAGTTCCTCCCGTCGTTAAACGCAGGCTGGGCAGGAGTCGCTTCGGCTTTCGGCAAGAGGCGGACCTGTAAGGTATAAAAGGTGCCTGCGGTTGTCTCAGAAACCCGGCTCTGGTTTTTCCCACGTCCCGTGGCGTGGGGACCCGCGGCGTGGGCTGTGCCGCCCGTGACGTGCAGCATCTTCTGACCCCCGTGGGCATCCCGAGCTCTTGGCTTGGGTCAGGGCTGGCTGGTTGCGTGGTGCCCAGCACAAAGGGCTCTTGGATCTGCGGGGCTTGTCGATGAGTTTGGGGAAAGCTGGGGGCCCACCTCCCGCTGCCTTTGTGCTGGAAGGGCTCTTTCCTGTCGGAGCCTGCAGGATTTGCCCCACCGAGATGCTTGTGTGGGTTGTGCAGCAGGTGACGGCTGCGGGAGGGAGGGAGGGAGGGAGCAGGATTCGGTGCTCTGACTGCTCACTCCCCCTGTCCGATGTGCCTCAAGGTCTCTGCCTGTGCTTTGGCTGACACCGCTGTTCGCTGGGGCGGTGAGGGGCTTTTGTAAGCACAGAGGAGGTGACGGCAGAAATACTGGTGGCCCTGACCTGAGCAAGACTTCAGATTCCTGCCAAGCCTCTCCTGGAGGGTAAACCAGCTCCTGGCCGCTCTGCTTGGAGCAGGGGGGGAAAGGGTTACGGGCCGGATTGCTGGCAGAGGTGAGCGGGCTGGTACCACGAGGAAGAGGATGGGCGTTTATCAGTGCGACACGGATGTCATGCTGCATGCATCTGTCTTTGCAGGAGCTCTGCGCTGCTGCACAAGCGGCGTAGGAGTCGTGTTGCCGGAGGAGCTGGGCTTTCAGTCTGAAATGCAAACGCTGTTGTCTCTTGGCTATGAAGCAAGAAACGCGTGTGGTTTGGGTGGACAGGGAGGCTAACTTGAAGAAAGCTTTAGCAGAAGCGGGTGTCAGGTCCTCTTCTCAGGCTACTCAGTCTGCTTTAATGCTCCTTTGCAGTTCTGCAGAGAGATGTCAGGGTATGTGGTTTTTCGTAACTAAAAAAAGCTCACAATTCTTCTTAGGAGGAAGAACTAAATACCAAATGCATCATCTCTCTGTAGCCAGAGCTGAAATGAATCTGTCTGACAAATCTCTTCGCAGCGACGTCCTTGCCCTGCCCATCTTCAAGCAGGAAGAATCGAGTTTGCCTCCTGAAAACGAGAACAAAATTCTGCCTTTCCAGTACGTGCTGTGTGCTGCCACTTCCCCCGCCGTCAAGCTCCACGACGAAACACTCACCTATCTCAACCAAGGTGAGAGAAGCCCCGTGCCCTCCGCGGGCTGTCTGCGCTTCGTGTAAACACCCTACAAAATGGAATTCTGCCTTTGGAAATTTCTCCTTGGGAATGGAAAGCACCTTGATAGTAAACTCCAGATTGGTCCTGTTTGGAAGCGCCACCTCCTTTGCCTCGCTGCCTGCCCTCTGCTTATGGCAGTGAATCGCCGGTAGGATTTAACCTAATTAAAATCTGCGCGATGTAAGGTGCTTAACTGGTGTATCCGTGCTGGGGTGCTCTGCAGCAGGTGTTTTTTTACAGGTTCAAGCTGTACCCGCTGCTTTCAAGTAGAACTGGAAGATCAGGGTTGGCAACCAAAGCCAGATGAAGCTTGTGTAATCGATTTCTTCCCTATTCTTGGTGTTGGGTTAATAAGGGCAATTCCTGGAAAGTACTGCTGCGGGAAGGGGGAGGATTATCTCTTCCTGGAGAGGGGTGTCACAGCTGTGGCTCTAACGGCTCATGCCCGTGTGACCCCCCACTAAAACATGGCAAGAAGATCAAGTGGCGTGGCTAGCGTGGCAGCAAAAGATGTCAAAATGCCAGAGGAGGGGCGGCAGCGAAGGTCCGTCCCCGACTAACCGCCAGGTGCCTTTGTCTTCTTTCCCTCAGGGCAGTCCTATGAAATCCGTATGCTGGACAACAGGAAGATCGGGGAGCTGCCGGAGATAAATGGGAAACTGGTAAAGGTGAGCGGAGAGCACAGGTACTGGTGTCCAGCCGGGGCCATCCCCTGCCATAGGGAGCAGCGAGTGAGGTCTTGTCCTGCATCCCTGCTGCAGCCTCCGTGACGGGAGTGTGTGGGATAGGCCTGGCCTGGTTGGGGGTCTGTTTTCCCGTTCCCCTTCTCCCACCTTGTTGAGACCAGCCTGGCCGGAGGTGTCCAGCCAGTCTCATGGGGCCTGGCCAAGAGGCGATCGCTGATCGCTTAGTGTTCGGGAAGGATAAGCTGCAGCCTTCACGCTTCTGTCCCAAGGGTCCGTCCGGGCTTTCTTTTATCGCTTTGGCTTCTCCATGAAGCCTTCGGGCCCCTCTGCTCCTCTCTGTGACCGGGAAATGCCTCGCAGCTTGAAGACTGCCAGGTTTCCTGGGGCAGCTCCAGGCACTGACTGTTTCTCCCCTCTAGAGCATTTTCCGGGTGGTGTTTCATGACCGGCGGCTGCAGTACACGGAGCATCAGCAGCTGGAGGGCTGGCGGTGGAACAGGCCTGGGGACAGGATACTGGACATAGGTGAGTCCCCGTGGCAGCACCTTGGCCGGGGCTGGAGGAGATGTGGGTGCCTGCAGTGCCTCCAGCCGGGCTCCCGGTCCCTTGACTTTAAGGGACAAAGTGCTGTCACGATTCTGCACTTTGAGACATGGTTTGTTCTTCCGTACGTTCCCTGTGAATCTCTTCCTTCTACTGCAAACCGCAGCTTGGTCTCCATGTGTGCCCCTACAGATATCCCAATGTCTGTGGGTATCATTGACCCTAGAGCAAACCCAACGCAGCTCAACACGGTGGAGTTTCTGTGGGATCCTTCAAAGAGGACTTCTGTGTTTATCCAGGTAAAAGAGAAGGAGTGGGGAAACTCCTGTTGCAAGAGTCTAGGGGGAAAAAAAAGTTTTCCAAAGGGGAAGAATGTGCTTTTTTTTTTTTTTTTTTTAACTCAGAGCACTGAAATAGCAGCCAGATGCTACAGAGGTAGAAAGATGTCAGCTAAAATACACCCTACCTCCTGTCTCAAGTGATGCAAGAGAGCAGCAGTTCGTGCGTTAGCAAGGCACAGGCACAGCTGACCACCAATAAGTTGTTTTACACATGTTTGTGGTGGTTTAGGTCCCGCTGGTTTCGTGATTTGGGTCTCCGTCTTGCTTAGGTGCTTTTGCACATCTCGCCAGCTGCCTAAAATACGTCTTGGAAGCCTGGCCCTCCTGCCTCGAATAACAGGCTGCAGCGTGCGGAGGCTGGGAACTCTCTGCCCTGCTGATCCGCGGCTTGCTTCTAACATTAAGAGGTTGCAACACTTGTTGAAAGAATGCGGCTCCACCTCTGCTGCGGCATCCCCGTAACTCCTTAATGCTGGGGGTACCTGGTGTGGTCCCATCCCAGCTGTGTCTCACCCCCGTCACCAGGCTGCCCCTTACGTCGGCGATGTCCTGGCTGCCACAGGAGGAACGAGCAGTTTGTGGTCAGTCGGACACGGCAGAAGGACTAACCGCGGGACGCCTTGCCTTCCCCCAGGTTCACTGTATCAGCACGGAGTTCACCATGCGGAAGCACGGAGGAGAGAAGGGGGTACCCTTTCGGGTCCAGATAGACACGTTCAAGGAGAACGAGAATGGGGAGTACACGGAGCACCTGCACTCTGCCAGCTGCCAGATCAAGGTCTTCAAGGTACCTCGGCCCCTTGGTGGCCCTTCCCTGCTAGAAAACAAACTGGGAGTCGGTCCCGGTTCACGCTGCAGCCCCAGTGAACGTCACGGGTGCAGGACGGTGGCTGAGCTTGCCTGCAAAAGGGCGTCGCGGTCCTTCTGGTCTTGTGTTGCTGCTCTCTCCCCGATTCCTCTCTGTCAATCAAGTCTGGATGCCGTTGAGGCTACAAAACCAGTAAGCCAAGAACAACGTAGAGGGAGAACATGGGTTGTGTTGCCTCCGTCGGAAACCTCCCACATTTAGTCCTGAGTCTTACCAGCTTGGGAGATCCTCCAAGGAGCTTTGGTGCCTGTCTAAACTCCTCGCTTTATTATTACCTGTTGCTGATGGTCCGTCTGCATCTGATGGTGCGTCTGCATCCGGCCTCTCCGGCAGCCCGGGTGTCTGGTCCCTGTTGCAAATAGAATAGAATCATAGAATTGCCTAGGTTGGAAAAGACCTGTAAGATCATCTAGTCCAATCGCTAACCTGGCCCTGACAAGTCCCCCACTAAACCACGTCCCTAAGCACTATGTCTGCTCGACTTTTAAAAACACCCAGGGATGGGGCCTCCACCACTGCCCTGGGCAACCCGTCCCAATGACCCTTTCGGTAAAGAAATTCCTCCTAATATCCAACCTAAACCTCCCCTGGATCAACCTGAGGCCGTTTCCTCTTGTCCTGTCGCTCGTTACTTGGGAGAAGAGACCGACCCCCACCTCTCTACAGCCTCCTTTCAGGTGGTTGTAGGGAGCGATCAGGTCTCCCCTCAGCCTCCCCTTCTCCAGGCTGAACACCCCCAGCTCCCCCGGCCGCTCCCCACAGGACTTGGGCTCCAGACCCCTCACCGGCCCCGTTGCCCGTCTCTGGACACGCTCCAGCACCTCCGTGTCCTTCTTGTGGGGAGGGGCCCAAAACTGAACACAGTGCTCGAGGTGCGGCCTCGCCAGTGCGGAGTACAGGGGTAAAGTCACTTCCCTGCTCCTGCTGGCCACACTAGTCCTGATCCAGGCCAGGATGCCATTGGCCGCCTTGGCCACCTGGGCCCACTGCTGGCTCGTGTCCAGCCGCTGTCAGTCAGCACCCCCAGGTCCCTCTCTGCTGAGCAGCTTTCCAGCCGCTCCTCCCCAAGCCTGTAGCGCTGCCGGGGATTTTTGTGGTTGAAGTGCAGAACCCGGCATTTGGCCTTATTGAAACTCATACAGTTAGTCTTGGCCCATCGATCTAGTCTGTCCAGATC
>JAVKLA010000017.1:2148671-2162427 GCA_034782735.1 Sagittarius serpentarius | reverse complement strand
TCCCTGCAGACAGGCGCTGTTGGCCCTGCCGAAACCGCCAACGGCACCGGCGGCGGCTTGGATGCCCCCGAGCATCATCCTCTGCCTTCCTCTCCGCGGGCTGGGTCTGACGTTCGTCCTCCGGCGCGGTGCCCTCCCCTCGGGGTTTGGGGTGAAACCGAACCGGGTCGCCCCAGCCTTGTCCGTTGCGCACCCGAGGGCTCGACGCTGTTTCTATGTGAACTTCGTAGCGGGGCCCGGGGCTGCGACGCGAGGACGGCTCTTAAAGCCTCGGCTCGCTCGGCAGCCGCCCCGTGGAGCTCTGCCGGCCCGGGCTGAGCGATCCCGGACACGTGTTTCGTGTCCTGCGACGGCTGCAGAGCCGCAGTCGAGCATCCCTGGGGTCCAAACTCTGGCACCTGCCTCGGGTTATTGTGGCGGGGAGGACGAGGCCGGCCGGTGGTGATGGCTGCCGGTGCGGCTCTGCCGGCTGTCTGATGCCGGGCTGAGCTCGGCGAAGGTCAGCGTGACCCCGGCAGGGTTTTGCGTACCGGGTTTCAGCCTCACCCTCCGGAGGGTGCAGTCCCCGACCAAAGTCCACGCGCGATTGCGAACCGGAGTTTTTCTCGGAGGAGGGATATGGTCGCTCCTGCGGTGAGCACAGCTCGTTAAACGGGCAGGGGGAACCGTCAAACGAGCTCTTGAGCGCAGGAGTTTGTTGGGAGGGCGGGACGCTGCGGTCAGCGATGAGATAACGGCTCTGTGTTCGATGTGGGAGCAGGCTTGGGGTGTCTGGGGCGATACGATGAGCGCCAGCGCTGCCGCCCCACCCGCGCGGTGCTCCCACGGCTCAGCCTCCCTGCTCGTCTCTTTTTTCCCCCACTTTACAGCACTTCTTAACCAAAACTTCCACCGCCTCAGGCTCTGCCTTATGGTTTTTGAGGGTGTTTTTAATCGCCAAGCCTCCCGGCTGCTGCTAGAATAGAGCTTTTCAATCCGTTTGATCTATTAGCCGTTGTGAAAATACTTTGAAGTCTCAGGTTTGCCTCACTCCCCTGCTTTCCACGCTTGCAAAAAGCAGACGAGAGCGAAGGGGAGCAGCTGCAGGGGCTGGCTCCTAAATCCAGGAGCCTTCGGATGGAGCAGGCTGGGGAGGAGAGCTGCTCCTTGAGTCCAGGTTGTTGTTTCCCAGGTGTTGGTCTCCTTCCGTAGAAATAAATCCATCACGCTGTGTCTTTCTAGGAGAGTACGTTTGGGTGAGGGGGGTGGGCTGGCTCGTCCCCCCGCGCCTCGGCTCGGTGCCCGCCTGCATCCAGGCCATCTCCCGGCTCGAGTTCGTGGTACAGGGTGACCAATTAGCAGGGAATGAGCTTGTCTGACCCATTTAGGAGTCAGCCGGGTGACCTGCCCCGTCCCGGCTGAGTGGGGAGCTGAGCGATGGGAGCGAAGCCAGCGTCACAGCCTGCTTTTATCATCACCGGTCATCGGCAGGAGCGTGGGCGAGAGAGCGAGGAGGAGTCCTGTGGGGACAAACAAGTGGTGCTGCCGCCCTGGGGTGACTCTCTGCCAGGTTCGTGCGAAGGAAAAGGTTTGCCAAGGCCGGGACCTGGCGGTGCCGGTGCCGGCAGAGCGGCGTGGGTGTCTGGAGAGCAGGCAAGGGGGTGACCTGGTTGCGCAGGCAAGGAGTCACCCCTGTTGGGACGGCGAGCGGTTAACCGGGTTGTCTGCGCCGGTTTTGGGAGGTGTGTTGCGCTCAGGGCTGCCCCTGTGCGATTTGTGTAACGTGAGCTGGAAGGAATGGGGTCGGGTTTTCGGTGTGACCGTGTAAAGGGCTGCCCGGTGCCTTCGTGTGAACAAAACGCCACAGTAACGAGACGCCGGCCCCAAAACCGCTCTAAAAGTGTTAACGATCGCGGCGTGCCCCGCCAGAACCAGCCGAGTTCAAAGCCCGACATCAGATGCAAGAAATCTCAATCGCAGGAACTGCTCCCAGCGTGAGACAAGACCACGCTCCTTGTTGTCCAGCAAACCCCCGTGTCTCCACATTGAGGACGGGCAAGCAGCCGGCGGCTCCTCGGCTTTCCCCTTGTCGGCTTTGCTGCCTTTCTGGCTGTCAAGAAGAAAAGACGCGTCGGGCCGAGGCTCGTGGTTTCATCAGTGAAAAGGGAGGGTGTTCAGGGAAGAATGAGCTGTTGTTCGTTCCACGGGTATTGAAGGTCCAGACAGCAGCGCTGGTGTCTTCGCTGTTTTGATTAGAGCGACCTCATGATATTCTGCTCTTGGTTTTTTGCCTTATTCCGAGGAATATTCCTCCTGGGAAGACGGCTGCCTTGCCTGAATGTGAACCTGGTGTATAAAGTCAAGCCCGGCAATGGTTTCGGTGAGTGTTTTACCTCCAGGAGGCAGAACGTGGCCTGGCGAGCCCACGCCTGGTGTTGAGGAACTGCTTGAAGATGTTCACAGAGGTTACGGGTAGAAGGAGTGGTAAATCCCAACCGTTTTTATCCTGCAGTTTCTTTATGCCCTTAATTTCATCCGCATTGAGAGCAGCGGCAGGCTGTCACTAGAGCCGTTCTTTTAGAAGAGCACGCAGGCGTGGAGACAGAACGGGCAAAAAACGTCCCTCAGATGCTTTTTCACCGTCTTTCTCTTGACAGCTCTCCGGTTCCCGGCTAGGCTGGAAGCGTGTGAAATGCTCGCATCTGGCTGCAGCCGGTGGCTGCTTTTATTGGAGCTCTGGGGGAGAAGGATCTGCGGGCAGCGCTTCCAACCCGGCACGCGTTCCCTGCGTTGGGTCGTGAATGAGCCCGTCACGAGCCTGGCAGCTGCCGGCAGAGATAGGGGAACCAATTTTGCTCCCGCCCAAGCTGGGGTGTGTTTTGCAAGGAGATATTTAGGTCAGCCTCGCACTGTAACGAATGTTCGGCATGTGATCTTCTTCCTCTTCGCCTTTATTAATGAAGTGAGTGTTTCGTGGGACTTGCTGCCAGGGTAAGCGCTGTTCCTCCTGAAGGAATTAGATCTGGGGGAAAAGATGGCTTATTGCTAAACTTCAGTGCTTTTTTTAATGAAAGCCCTTAGGCTTAGTGCTTTAAAAAGGAGCCTGTAATGAGAGAAAATAGGGTGTGTGACAGATAAAAGCTTTGCTCCAGCCTTGAGGTTGTCCCCGTCCGAGCGGGAGCTGCTGGAGGGAGAAGTCTCAGGCGGAGGCCCTCGTCCTCTCCGCGGGCCGAGGCGGCAGGAGGTATTTACTCACCGTTTCTCCCCACAGCCTGTGGCGGTTTGGTGGTCATTAAAACCTGGAAGGGGCAGGGGCTGTCCGGGGCCCTGATGTGTTGAAGACGGCGGTGTCACAGCTCTCTGCGGTGGCGTCTGACGTCCCGCTTCCTTCCAAGTCGTGCTCAGGGAGCCACGACAGGGCAGTCCTGCGTCCCGCCCGTCCCTCGTGGACCGGAGCCGCTTTCCGCCGCCCCTGGTGAGGTTGGCAGAGCCGGTGGCTGAAGCCGTGGGTTTCTGCTCTGCAGGAGAGGCAGCGCTGGCTGGCGCGCAGCCATGGGGGAGCAGCAAAAAAAAAAAAGCGGGATGGGAGATCTCACGGTTTAGGGAAACCTCAGCGCCTTGCTCCGCACCAGCACGGATGAATTCTCTTACGTGCTCGTCCAGAGCAAACACTCGAGATTATTTGCAAAGTGGTGGAATAAGCGAACTCCTTCCCCGAGCGCTGCGCCTTGGCGGGTTGGTCGGCGGGCGCGAGCGGCGAGTTGTGCAGAGCTGAGAGCTCCTGGAGCGTGCTTTATTCATCCTGTTGCCCTAGAGTCAACACTTTAAAACCGGAATTGTATTCAGACAGATAAGTAAGAATTGTAGCCCTGCCTACAAGAAACGGTATTGCTCCAGCCCTGCGCGAAGTAACCCCCTCTGGATTATTTTCGCGTGCCTGGCTTGGTTACAAACCACCTTTGCAGCTGGTTGTGGAACTGGGAAATTAGACTTTGAAAAACCTAAAATAGGCTCAAATCCCTTAAAATGAACTCCTGGCTAATGTTTTCCTTTTATGTCTTCACTGAACCAATATTGCCTTCTTATAAGGAAATCTCCCGTTAATATACAACGGGCTTTGATGGAGATTAAGTGCTTTACATACCAAACATATACACTGTTGGTACTTTGACTTGTCCTTGAGGGGTTTGGGGGGGGGTTGACCTTTTAAAGCCCAGAGGACGCCAGCTTCATCCAAAGTCCTGTACCAGCTCCTGGTTCCTTTCTGCGTGGGTTAGGTTTAAAAACACACCGTGATGAAAAACTTACATCGTGCCCTTAAAAGAAACTTCAGATGCCCTGTAAAGGGCGCGGCGTAGACGTAATAATTGTGCCTGGAAGGGGAGGGATGGTATGTAACTTCTACACATAAAGGAAATTCCACTCTTGTTTCCTTAGCTGGAGTTTCACAACAGGCACCGTCCTAAGCCTGGCAGCTTGCAAACATTTCTGTCGCGTTGGTTCGCCCGGTCGGTCCATTCACCCTTTCTTCGTGTTGTTGCAACAGGAGTTTCCCAGCAGGTCGCGGGCAAAACGCTTCCCTCCTGGCCCCGCAATGTTCTTCAAAGCTAGAAAAGGGCCAGGGAAGTAAAGCTGGCCCTGCCAGGAGCTGTTGGTTCGGTCAGCTCTCTTGTAGGTTTTTATCCTCCTTCTTGACAGGTTTTTTTCCCCCTCTCTTCTTTGCAGCCAACGTGGCCAATCTAAACCAGTCTCCAGGCCACTGGAAGGATTCCACCATGGGGAACTCCGACACGGACCAGAAGGCATCCTACGGTAAGGCTCGCTTTGTGGCACAGCAGGTGTGCTCTCATACATCCACCTTCCATTGAATTAATGCCTTTGGGCCGCAAAGCCCCCCGCCCCCGGCCAAGGATTCGGTGTGCCCGCTTACCCGCCCCGTACGCTTGATTATCGTAGTGGAACACAAACGGTCAGGCTTTTGAGATGAGCCCAGCGGGAGATTTACGGTCCCCGGGGCTCAACTCAGCCTTGCGAAACGAGATGAACGAGCCTGTCTTGTGCAGACCCATCTCTCTCCTGCCCGCACGCACACAGGTAGCTCTAAATCCATTATGTAAACGGGTCTGCGGGCAGGGCAGGCAGCCCCGCGAGGTATTTGGGAGGCAGGGAAAAAGGAGGAGCAATCAACTTCGGTTTACTCTGATGATGCAATAGGAAACTTGGTAAAAGAGCCGGCCTTGTTTTCAGTCCTCCTCTGACAAAGGCTGGGTGCTGGGGACACATGCTGCTCTTCAGCTCTTAGAGCAAAATGCCGCGTAGGGAGAGCAAGAGTGAGTATGGGCTCGCTTCGGGAGAAGGGGCTTTCTGCTGAAGGTGGGCAGGGGAGGAACCGGGTGGTCTAACAAGTCTTTAACACGTAATCTGTGGGAACGTGCGTTTTCGTTGCTGGAGTAACCCTGCACACCTTCCTCACAAGCTAAATTTGGAAAGTGTCCTGAAAATTCATCAAGGCTGGCTCTCCCGCCGGCCTCTCGTGCTTTAGGAGAAGGAAGAATTGTTCAGGCAGGCTCCTGACTGTCACTTGCTTCCAAACAAGTGCTGCGTCATGCGTTCCCTGGATAGGAACAGGATTCCGCAGGAGAGCAGGGTCCTTCCAGGACTAAAATCCTCGCAGAATGGTCTGTTCAGCCAGGAGAGTTTGGGGTAACGCTCTCTGTTACGGTACAAAAATAGCCCGGGGTTTCTCTTGGATCTGGCTTGTTCAGTCCCAGTTAATCATTACAGTAATCCTGCGGGGCCGCCGTTACGCAACAGAGCCCTGTGACGGGTTTTTTAAAATGAATCTGAATAAATAAACCGCCAGCTAGCCAGCCTCCTCTCACCGTGTGGGAGAGGGAGAGTTCAGGCAAGGCGGTGTGGTCTCCGAGGGTGGGTTTACAGCAGTATATGTTATTTCCATTTGATTATCTCTTCATAACCTAATTAGCGTTAGCTGTGAGGGCAGAAAATGCTCCTTTTGCTCTGCCTGTGGGTCTTGCCAGGCCCCTGCCGCGTTTTTCCGTGTTTCCAGGGACGCTCGCTCACTCCTCCTTCCTTTTCTGCTTCTCTCTGACCCCTGCAGAGGATGCCTCTGGGGAGCACGGGGAGGTGGTCAGCACGATTTCCAGCAGCATGAACCCGCTGCAGCCGCCGGACGCCTCCTCGGAGGAGCCTTTTACCACCTACTTCGACAGCAAGATCCCGATTCCCGAAGATGAAACGGTGAGTGCGGCTGGGCCCTCCTCCACTCGCTCCGACAGGAAAATCCGATCGGAAAAAAACCTGTGAGCGCTTGGTACCCGCCCGAGTCATTCCCTTGGGTGCCAGTTCCCCTTCTTGCCTCGACTGGGACGGCTAGCCGGGCTGCTGGAGGGAGATCTGGGAGAGAAGAAGGTGCGGGATCTCCTGTGCTTGCTGGGGAGTTACTGATTGATGGCTCAGGATTTGTCTCCTGGGAAGCTCGGGAGCAGCAAGACCTGCTAAAGAGCAGAGCAGTGTCTTGTTTGTAGCCCCAGGGGAGGGGACCTTGGTTCTTTGTCCCCTTATCAAGGAAGGGGAGCAAGAGTGCTTCGCTGGCCTTTGTAACAGCATTGTCCCTCTTGGCATTTGATTAAGCAACAAGGCGGCGGTTTTGGCTGCAGGCACAGGAGGATTCACCTCCCATCCAAGAGTGTGTGCTTGGCTGTCCCAGAGTCTCGTCCTAAGCTCCTTAGATGAGGACCAAAGATCGCTGGAGAGTTTAGGATGGGATTAAAGAACAGGCTGATCTTACCAGCGCCGCTTTCTGTTGTGGCAGTGAGGAAATGAAAATCAAACCCTGGCCGTCTCTTGCCGTTTTTTATGCCTGATAGCTGGGGCGGTTCGTGGGGACGACGCGTCCCCCGCGTTAGGAGAGGGCTCCGCTGCAGGGCTGACTTCTGATGGCTCGATCCTCTCTCCCCTTCAATAGCACTCGTGCTTTAGTTTCCGCAAGCTCTGGGCTTTCACGGGGCCAGGCTTTCTGATGAGCATTGCCTACCTGGATCCGGGCAACATCGAGTCGGATTTACAGTCCGGGGCTGTCGCAGGATTTAAGGTCAGTGCAGAAACCTACAGATGTGCAACCCACGTACCCGTCCGCGTTTTAGGGCAGGCGTACTGATAGTGCTGCTGTTGCTGCTGAGCTGAAAACACCCCAGAGAAGGAGAAGGGAGGGGAGAGTGAGGCTCTCCTACGCCCTCTCCAGCAGCGACTCCTGGCTTTATATGCATTTGGGTCCTTCCTGTGCCAGCTCCGGGCACACAGAACAGTCTCCAAATGTCAATAATGTGGATTTTAAAAGGCCTGTGATTCCTGAAGGTGCATGCGGAGCACACGCGTCCTAGGGAACCGGGGACCTTGTTCGTGGCCGTCGTTTCTGGCTGCCCCAGCGCACCCACTCCCGCCTTTGTGTCTCCCTCAGCTGCTCTGGGTCCTGATGCTGGCGACGACCATCGGCCTGCTCCTGCAGCGGCTGGCCGCGAGGCTGGGGGTGGTGACGGGGCTGCACCTCGCCGAAGTGTGCAACCGGCAGTACCAGAAGGTGGGTGACCTCCCGGTCCTCGGCGGTACGGAGAGGCTCCTCGGGTAGTGCCGTGGGCCTGGGTCGGTGTGGTTCTCTCTCTCACCAGGGGCTGGCAGGTCTCACGGGACTCGTGAAGTGTCGCTGCTGCCCGTTTGGTGCCAAATCCTCCTCAGGAGAAAGCCTCCCAGTTGCCGAAATATATTTTCATTGTCACATCTTGCTCTGCTGTCCAAGAAGCTGGGGGATTAAGTTGATTTCTTCTGGTTTGGCTCACAGTTGGAAGAAAGGCAGATTTAGAGGAAGATTTTAATTGTAGCCCTAATGGAGCAGGAGCGAAGGGCTCGTTGAGAACCTGGGCTGTTAGGAGAGGGGACGCTTCAGGTCCCGTTGGTGTCCTCCCCGTCCTGGAAAAAGGAAAGCCCAAGGAGGGAGGTGGAGCGACTGTCCTGGCATTTGCCAGTGAATCGCAGAGTCAGGAACAAAACCCAGGATTTCAGCTTTTCTGTTTGGACTGCTGCCTCCCAAAGCTGAAATTCTTGTCATGTAAATAAGCTCAAGGAATCATGAGGAGGGAAATGGCCCTTTAGAACAAGACCGTTCCATGGCTGTTACATTTCCCTGCTTAAGTAATCTCCATGGCTTGCGTAAGAAAGGGCTCTGCGTCTCGTTCAGCTGAAGATGAGTGGGGCTGTCCTTTGGGAAAGGGCTGTGGGGAATTCGGTGATGTCCCCAGCTCGGTGCAGTTTGACGTTTCTCATCCAACACCTGAGACTTTGTCACTGCTCTGAGCATGTGAAATATCTTCCCATACTCATTTCCAGCGCCTCGGGAGACAGAAACATCCAGTTTCGCTCTCGCAGTGAGCAAAGTGTGTTGAAGCGAGTAATTTCGATTATATAAGTGACCCGGGAACCTCCTCCAGTGTTTGCCACAGGTAACCTGGATTTCTGCTCTGGACCAGCCGTAAAGCGGCAGTCGTCGACGCGTTTTCCACGCCGTGGCCAGGGAAAGGAGACCGTCCCTGAGCGCGCGATCACCACAACCCCGTGCTCGTCTAGGAAATAAAAAGGAGAAGACGTTTTCTTGCTTTTTAACGGTGTTGGATATTTCTTTACCTCTAGGTGCCTCGGATTATCCTGTGGCTGATGGTCGAACTCGCTATCATTGGATCCGATATGCAAGAAGTCATTGGCTCGGCGATTGCTATCAACCTCCTGTCTGTGGGGAAGTAAGTTGGGTTTGTCGTCAGAGGGCAGCAGGAAATGAGTGCTCCCCTCTAGGATTAAGAAAGTGACTCTGTGTGTGCCAAAAAAAGGCAAATTTATTTCCTATAAATCCTCTGAAATAAGCTCTTTGTAGAGGGTGATTCATCTAAACTGTGCTAGCTCTCTTGGATGACTCAGCCTTTGGTGCCCGTTTCTTCTTTTTTTTTGGCTATAAGGAGGACTGCGGGTTCTGGCTTTTATTTCAGCTATGACTGAAACACACCAAATTTGGGCTGCAGCTTTCCTGGCAGATTTTATATTCCTAATAAAGCACTGCCAGAAAGGTGTCCTCTTCGGCCAGGAAGGTTGGAAACGCAAACGTAACAGGAAGCCGCAGTTTTGTACCAAGTAGCTGTTGAGAGTCTCGCTCACTCCTGTCGTTCTCAGTGCGGACATGGGAGATTTGGGGAGAGAGCTCTTGTCTGAGCTGCTTGTGCGATAAACAAACCGAGCGTCCCTTGCCCCGTGCAGCCAAACGTCTTGTCAGATTGCAAAACAAACCCTTGGACAATGCGGTTCCATCCCCAAACAAGTGCCCTAAATAAAAAGAGATTTGGGACTCTGAAGCATTGTTGTGGCTGGCGGACGAGGTCGAAGCGTTTTGTAAAGCTGATGTCTGCTCGTGCCCGTCTCTCGCAGGATCCCGCTGTGGGGCGGCGTGCTCATCACCATTGCCGACACGTTCGTGTTTCTCTTCCTGGACAAATACGGTAATTTCCTCTCCTGAATTCCCGAAACTGAATCTGAGGTTCGGCTTTTCCCAGTTTGCTGATGGTCCCTCCTCTTCTCGCAGGCTTGCGAAAACTGGAAGCGTTCTTTGGGTTTCTGATTACCGTCATGGCTCTAACGTTCGGATACGAGGTACCTTCACCATCTCTCTCTGCGCTTCCGTCAGCGCTGTTTGCTGACACGTTCCCTCTCCCCCCACCACTGCTCCTGTGCCCAAACGGCACCAAAACACGGGGGCGGACACTTAAGATTCAGGACATTTGAAGCTGGCTCTGTTTCCGATGTGTGGCCGTCCTTCGGCTCACACCCTGGCCTGCAGCGCGGGCTGGACTGAACGCTGCCTCTCCGATGCGGAGACCGGCACGTACTGTTCAGCGCAGCATCCCCAGTTTTATCAAACAGCAGACGGTTGCCACGTCGTGGTTTTGCTTTTTACCGAAGCGGCCACATTTGGGCTTTCGAGTATCTTCGAACGGGCAGCCTAGGCAGCTGTGCGACGCGCTAACAAATACCCCTGTTTCTTTTCTCTCTGTGCCCAGTATATCACAGTAAAACCCGACCAGGAGAAGCTGCTAAAGGGGCTGTTCATCCCCTACTGCCAGAACTGCGGCACGGCCCAGCTGGAGCAAGCCGTGGGAATCGTGGGCGCCGTTATCATGCCGCACAACATGTATCTGCACTCTGCCTTGGTCAAGGTAAGCGGCTGTGCTGATTAACGTAGAAAGCGTGTACGGGGATGGGACGCTGGGAGGCCTGGAACGCTCGAGGGGTCACAGCCTCTGTATTTACTTCGGTGGCGACACAGCAACGGCCCTGAGGGAGGCTGGTTGGGAACCCTGGAAGAGGGAAAGCTGCGAGAGCTTCGGGCCACGTGTCCTTTACGTGGGGATGTGGGACCAGAAGGGCGCGTCTCGTGGCTAGCACCGCCACGCTGGCAAAACTGGCCGTTGCTTGTTCTGCGAACGTTGGGGTTTGCTTTTTTCTTCTCTCCGGCTTGTTCTCTTCCCAGCCAGTGACCCGTGTCCCACTGTCTAATACAGTGTAATTACAGATATAAGTAATATGAGAGCAAATTCCTGTTTCTCAAGCCTGCTGTTGTCACCATCCCCTTTTCAGTCCCGGCAAGTGAACCGTGCAAACAAGAGGGAAGTACAAGAAGCTAATAAGTATTTCTTCATCGAGTCCTGCATCGCTCTCTTTGTCTCCTTCATCATTAACATCTTCGTTGTGACCGTCTTTGCCGAGGCTTTCTTTGAAAAGACGAACGCGGACGTGGTGAGTTGGGGCTGGGACTTGGCTCCTCGCGGACTGGCTGGCACCGAGCTGGGGGGCTGTTGGGGCAGCCACGGGGACCGTGTGAGCAGAGGGGCAGCTCCGAGCCTTATCAGTGCCCTTGGGTCAAGCAGAGCCCATATATTCGGTGCATAAAGGGCGGGGGAAAGAAGAGGGGTGCTGATTATTTCCATTTAAACCGGCGTGAAGAGGCACCCAGCACCTTGGGTCCTCCAGCACCCGCTGCTCCTCGCGTGCAGCCTTTTCCGCTCGTCCTCGCTTCTCTCTCGCTGAGCAAACCCAACCTCCTGCCCCTTCGTGTCGTTGCAGAACGGCGTCTGCATCAACGCCAGCAGCCCGCACTCCTCGCTCTTCCCAAACAACAACGAGACGCTGGAAGTGGATATCTACAAAGGGGTGAGTGACCCGCGGGGCGGGATGGCCTCGTCTCCGGCAGCCTGGCGTCCTCGTCTGGTAGCGGCCGCTTCTTTTGGGTAAACAGGGAGTGTTGAAGGCCGGGACCTGTAAAAGGATCGCCGAAAACAGAGCGGGAGGAGACCCCTGGCGATCCTTGAGCCCAGCCCTTTGGCCAAGCCAAATTATCTGTCCCTGTGCTTGTCGTGCTGCATCTAACCTGACCCCAGAGACTCCCTGGCTGCCTGTTCCCCTCTTTTATTAGCTTGGCCACGACAAAGTTTTTCCTTGCATCCATCCTGAATCTGCTTTGTTAAAACTGCAGCCCAGGAGGCTTTGCCTTATCTGCTGCCGACGCGGGGAACGCTTTTCCCGCTCCTACAAATGAATTATTCCTTCTCTTTCAACTCAACACCCGTGATTAATCTGGTCACAAGGGAATTCGCCTGCTCTTTCTTGTTCCCGCTCTCCGATGTGGGACTGTACTGACATGAGACTGCAAATCTCTGTCCCAGGGTGTCGTTCTGGGCTGTTACTTCGGCCCTGCCGCTCTCTACATCTGGGCAATCGGGATCCTCGCTGCCGGCCAGAGCTCAACGATGACAGGGACGTACTCTGGGCAGTTCGTCATGGAGGTAATCAGCCCACGTCCCCCGTTCGCTCTGCTCCCGACCCTTTAAAGCTCATATTGATGTTTCCCCTTCCTTGCACACACAGCTCTTGCTGGAAGCTCCGTAAAACGCCCTGATGTGCCTTTCAACCAAATCAGCTTTTAATCCTTCCCCGGGCCCCCCTCTTCCTGCCGCACTTGAAGTCGCGTTACTGTTTTCACCCAGCAGCTGCTCTGGTTTTGTCTGCAGGGCTTCCTGAACCTGCGGTGGTCCCGTTTCGCCCGGGTGCTGCTGACCCGCTCTATCGCCATCACCCCCACCCTCTTCGTCGCCATCTTTCAGGACGTCGAACACCTGACTGGCATGAACGACTTCCTAAACGTTCTTATGAGCCTCCAGGTGAGCAGCAGTGCCCGGTTTGGGGGGGTCAGGTCTCGGGAGAAAAATATCTAGCGCTAAATATTTCAGCTGCTGGTGCCTAAGGGTTTGCAGGAGCAGCTGAGCAGGGGGAGTTACTGCCAGGAGATGATGATCTGCTGTGGGGAGGTGGAGAGGATCAGCCGGGGTCTGGAATTGCTTCCTTCTTCCAGCCGGGGGAAGTCCCTTTGACTCACTTCACAATAGCTTTGGGGAAATGCTGTCAGATATGAGCAAGCCTTGGATGTTTGTCTGTGCTGAGATAATCAGAACAATTTCCACTCTTTATTCTTCTGTATTTTCTTGCTTCTTCCAGCTTCCGTTCGCTTTGATCCCTGTCCTGACATTCACCAGCCTGCCCAGCGTCATGAATGATTTTGCCAACGGATTGTAAGTACGAAGGGAATCGCCTCCGAGCAGGAGACGGCGTGTTGCTCGCCTCAGGCACACGTTTCCTTTCTCTCCTCGCCTCGTGGCCTAGAGCATCTCCTCCGAACGCAAGAGTGACCCCCCCGCCTCACCCCGTTTTGCTCGGATTTTGCTCGCAGGTTCTGGAAGATCGGTGGTGGCATGCTGATCCTCCTGATCTGCAGCATTAACATGTACTTTGTGGTGGCCTATGTCATGTCCCTGAACCACATCGCTTTGTACGTCGGGGCTGCCATTCTCAGCGTGATCTACCTGTCCTTTGTGGCGTATTTGGTAAGTCTGGTTCAAGCTGAGACTCCTTGTAGGCAGGATAAGCCGATGGATTTATTTTCTCACCATTATGTTAATATTGTCACATTTTACAGGCATCAAAGTCGGCCGCAGGGTCAGAACAGATGGGGAAGTTGAGGCTTTCGTGGCCAGATTTGCTTGGAAATCTGTTCTGTGCTGCGCCTACTAACCCACACGGCCTTTTCCCTGCTTTTTTCGACCGTCTCTTTAGCAATTCACCTCTTTGCTGTTCCCAAAAAGGCCTCGATTTAATGTCGCAGCAGGTGAAAGGTTGGCAGAGACTTTGGAATAACGCACAGTTCCTCTGTACGTGTCTGTATCTTGCCAGAGGTCTAAAATCGTAGAACGATCAGAGAATCGTAGAACGGCTTGGGTTGGAAGGGACCTTCAAGATCATCTCGTTCCAACCCCCCCGCCACCGGCAGGGACACCTTCCACCAGCCCAGGGTGCTCAAAGCCCCGTCCAGCCCGGCCTCGGACGCTGCCAGGGATGGGGCAGCCACAGCCTCGCTGGGCAGCCTCTTCCAGTGCCTCACCGCTCTCACAAGGAAGAACTTCTTCCGGACATCTCACCTAAATCCACCCTCTTCCAGCTTAAAACCGTTACCCCTCTTCCTGTCACCACATGCCCGTGTACAAAGCCCCTCTCCGCCTTTCTTGTGGGCCCCCTTTAGGTACTGGAAGGCCACAGTAAGGTCTCCCCGGAGCCTTCTCTTCTCCAGGCTGAACAACCCCAACTCTCTCAGCCTGTCTTCATAGGAGAGGTG
>JAVKLA010000017.1:2046436-2058357 GCA_034782735.1 Sagittarius serpentarius | reverse complement strand
CGCCCCCCCCCCCCCCCCCCCCCCCCCCCCCCCCCCCCCCCCCCCCCCCCCCCCCCCCCCCACCAGCCCCTCCCTCCCAGCCCCGCTGAGGCCTGGTGCCCCACAGGGGATGACAGCACCGATGGCAGCGCCACCGCTCCTGACGATGACGGCAAGGACGACGCGAAGGCCGAGGACCTGGGTGAGCCCCGGGGACGCCCCCCCCAGACCCCCCCCCGGGCTGCCGGTCTGTGCGGGACAGACTGAAACCGCGAGTCCTCCGCGGGGGCCTTCGAGAGGGCGGCCTAGAGCGTCCGCAACCACAGAGACGGAGCTGCTCTATGGTTGAGGTGTATGCTCTAGGCAGGGCGGGAAGTGCGTGGGGGGGAACTCTATGGTCTCCCCTGGGCTAGTGACCATCGAGTTGTGCCTGGAGCGCCCCCGCGCGGTGCGGCGCTCTGCACCGCCCTGGGGAACTCGGATCGCCCCTGTAGGGGCAGTGGGGGGTGCCCGGTGTGGGGCCCGGGCTGGGGGGTCCCGAGGCCTGAGGTGTGGGGTCCGGTCCCGGGGTGCTGAGGGGTGCCTGCTGATTCCTGCTTGCAGGGGCTGATGAGCCGAAGGATTCCCCAGACCCTGGGGATGCCGAGAAACCGGCTACCCCGGGCGAGGGCGCGCTCAGCTCTGACCTTGACAAGATCCCCACAGAAGGTGAGGGCCCCCCACGCTCCCCTCGTCAGCTGAAGCGAGGGAGGTCCCAGGGCCAGGACCCCTGGGTTTTTCCTTCACCTCCCGTCAGCATGAGAGTTGCGCCACGTGCTGCCTGTGATGGCTTAGCTCTTTGTTTTCACCCCACAGAGCTGCCCAAGATGGAGAGCAAAGACGTCCAGCAGCTCTTCAAGGACGTGCTGGGCTCAGCGGAGCGTGGGGAGCAGCCCCTGAACTGCGTGGCCGCAGGGATGGAGGCCAGCAGCGCAGGGCAGGACCCCAGCCGGGCACAGCGGCCGTTCCTGCAAGGAGACCTCCAGCTGCCGGGGCAGGGTAGGCAGAGGCGGCACGGCCCCGAGCCCAGACGTGGTGGTGATCGGCAGCGGGGTCCTGGTGGGTGGGGTAGAGGGGCAGGACTCACTATCTACTCCGGGAAAGCCAATGTGTTGTGTCATTGGGGCTGAGCTGTTTGAACAGGAGCAGTGCTTGTGGTACAGGAGGGCTCAGGCTTGGGTCTTCTCTCTTGCTCTGGGGATGAAAGCAGAAAGCATTTTGAGGGTGTACAGGGGGGATCTTATATTGTCTGAGGGCTGCTGGGCCCCCAGGGGTGGGCACAAGCTTGAGCCTCCCTGCAACCCCTCTCCCTTCCCTCGCAGGGAGCGTTTCCCTGGGCTCGCTCTCCGGAGCCGTCTCCTTGGACTCGTATTCGGGTGTTTGCCAGTCCCCGTTCCTCGATAACAGGTACATGGGTGGCTGAGGGAGCTGGGGCTGGTCTCCTTGGAGGGAGTGAACCCCATGGTGTTGTGGGGCCCATTCTTTTTTTACACCCTGCTGGTTCGTGACACTGTCTTCCTCACGCAGGGAGCGGAGCGGCTTTTTCAGCCCAGACCACTGTGAGCCCGAGAGCCCCTGGGCCAGCAGCTCAGCTGCCACCACCCCCTCAACACCCACGACGCCCACGACGGAGGGCGAGGGTGACGGGCTGTCCTACAACCAGCGCAGCCTGCAGCGCTGGGAGAAGGATGAGGAGCTGGGCGAGCTGTCCACCATCTCGCCTGTCCTCTATGCCAACATGAACTTCCCCAACCTTAAGCAAGATTATCCAGGTAGGGCCCTGGGGGGGCTGCGGTTTCCCCATTTGGGGTGAGGGCAAGGGAGAGCTGGGTGCAGCGTAATGCCCCTGGTGCCTGTTTGGAGAGGAGATCCTCTCTGGTCTGGCCCAGGCTTGGCTGTGGGACTGAAGCGCTCCTTGCAGCGATGGTGGTGGGGGGGGTCTCGGTGCCAGCTCCTGGGCACAGTGTTGTCCCCGCGTGTGAAGCGGGACGATCACCCACTGAGGGCCTTGGTGGGCTGGTCAGGCACGGGCTAATGTCATTTTTCTCCTCTTTTGTCTGTTCCTACCGGACTCCCAGACTGGTCAAGCCGTTGCAAACAGATCATGAAGCTATGGAGGAAGGTCCCCGCCACAGACAAAGCCCCCTATTTGGTGAGTGCCAGGGTGTCACTGGGGCGGGGGGCCTGGGCGCCGGGGGCTGCGAGTCAGCTGGCTTCGTGTTTTTGTTAGCAAAAGGCCAAAGATAACCGGGCGGCTCATCGCATCAACAAGGTGCAGAAGGTACGTGCTGGAGCGGGGGAGGTTCCCGGCGGCCCTGGCCCAGCCCTGGGGGACGTGGCATGCCCACCCCCTGCCCCCTTAGCCCTTTCCCCAGCCCGCTTGGGAGGGCAGGCGTGGATCCCCACAGCCCTGACGGCCGGGCTCTCTCTGCAGCAGGCCGAGAGCCAGATCAACAAGCAGACCAAAGGGGAGGGACTGCGCAAGCCGGAGAGGCCCTCGCTGCACCTGCGGATCCCGGTGCCGCCAGGGGCACAGCCCGTCTACATTGGCAGCCCCCCTGCCACCGGCGAGGGCTTCTTGAAGCCCCCGGCAGGTGCCGGAGGGGGGCCAGAGTCGCCCAGCGAGCTCTTCCTCAAGCTCCCACCCCAGTCCCCTGCCCAAGTGCCTTCGCACGATCCCTACGGCGCGGCGCCCGCCTACGCACTGGAGCCCCGCTTCCCCTCGCCCCTCGGCCAGAGCCCCACGGCCGGCGCTGCCTTCCAGCCCTTTCCTGGCCAGCCCCTCACTGGCCCCCGTGCTGTCCCTGGCTCCCAGCCCCCTGACTTCCACCCCACACCGCCTGGCACCCCCCGGCACCAGCCCAGCACCCCCGACCCTTTCCTGAAGCCTCGGTGCCCCTCCTTGGACAACCTCTCGGTGCCGGGGAGCCCCGGGGCCCGGCCCCCTGAGGCCCTGCTGTCTCCCCTGCCTTTTGGGGAGCAGAAGAAGGGCCTAGAGGTGAAGAAGGAGGAAGGGGGGAGCCTGGGGGTCTGCTCGCCTGGCTACACTTCCACCATGGGCTACGGGGATTCCCCGGGCGGCCCCCACCTCTCCGCTGCGGAGTTGAAGGCGGCTGACGTCTTCAAAGCCCCCATGACCCCACGGGTCTCTCAGGTAGAGCCGCAGAGCCCAGGGCTGGGACATCGGCCCCCCGACTCCCATCCCCTGGCCCCCTCGCCCCCTGGCCACCCCGATCTCTATCGCCAGTCACCCTACACAGACCCTTACTCGCAGCCCCCGCTGACACCCCCGCCGCAGCCCCCCGAGGCCTGCGGCACCCGCCCCCCCCGCTCCTTACCCTCAGAGCCCTTCTCCCGCATCCCGGCCAGCCCCCAGTCCCAGTCCAGCTCCCAGTCCCCCCTCACCCCCCGGCCGCTCTCCAACGAAGCCTTTTGCCAGTCCCCTGTCACCCCTCGCTTCCAATCTCCAGATCCCTACTCTCAGCCACCCTCCCGGCCCCAGTCCCGGGATCCCTTTACCCCCCTGCACAAGCCCCCCCGGCCCCAGATGCCGGAGCCAGGGTTCAAGTCGGTGCCGCTCTCGCACAGCCCGGCAGCTGGCGGGGGCTTTGGGGCCACCCCGGCGGGTGAGCCCCACGCCAAGGCGCCAGCCGGGCAGCAACCCCCCTTTGCCCGCTCCCCCGGCGCCAGCGTCTTCCCAGGCAGCCAGCCCCCCATGCGCTTCACCGTCCCCCCGGCCGTCTCGGAGCCGCTCAAGGGCTCCCCATCCCACCAGCCCCACGGGATCAACAGCCATTATGTCCCCGGCAAGCCCCAGAGCTCAGCCTATGCCTCATCCCCCGGCTTCCACCAAGCTGGCAGCCCACTGGGGCCGGGTGCCGCAGGTGCTGAGACCTACAGCCTCTCGCCTCTCCGGCCCCCCTCGGTGCTGCCGCAGCAGCCCCCAGCCACCCCACAGCAGCAGGACGCCTCTGTCACCTTCCTGCCCCGGGCCACGCTGGGGCCACCGGCTGACAAGAGGGAGGAGGCAGCCGTGGGCCTCTCAGCACCCCCAAACCGGGACCTGGCAGAGCTGCCCGGCGGCCAGGATGGGGCCCTCGGCACTATGAGCCAGTCGGAGCTGGAGAAGCAGCGGCAGGTGAGGGCTTGCTGGTGGTCAAACCATGTCTGTCTGGGTTTGGGAGGGGATGCGAGGGAGGAACCAGGACCTGCGCAGTCGATGGTGGGGTCGAGGAGCCTGGTTCTGCTTCTGGCTCCTTCCCTAGGGCCATGGGGGGGGCATGGGCACCGCGGGTGGGAGGCATAGATGGGCACGGCCGAAGACATCCCCATGCATGGTCTGTGTCCCTGGGTCCTGGGACGAGCTGGTCTCGCTCCTGTGTTTCTGCTCTCGGTCCTAACGCTTGGTTCTTCCCAGCGCCAGCGGCTGCGTGAGCTGCTCATCCGTCAACAGATCCAACGCAACAGTCTGCGGCAGGAGAAGGAGAGCGCGGCGGCGGCCGCCACCTCCTCACCGGCAGGCTGGACTCCCGAGGCCGGCAGCCAGGCCTTCGAGCTGAGCCGGGGCATGGCTCCCTACCAGCCGGCACAGGTAGGAGAGCTCAGGGGAGCGGCTCTGCTGGGAGGTTGGGGGTGGATGGAGGGATGACGCTGCGTCCTTCTCTCCTTTCCCAGGACAAGGGTCTCCTCGGGACACTGGCCACCGCGGCCAGTGCTGGGAAGCTGCCTGGCTCCGTCATGGTGCAGGCAGCGTTCGCGCAGGACGAGCGGCTCTCCCGGCCCCCGCCGGCAGCGACGCCGTCCACCCTGGACGTCAACGGGAGGTGAGCACCCGGTAGTAGGGTGATGGGCTTACCGCAGCCGGTTAGTAACAAGCGGAGCTTCACCCTGGTAGGGCAGGTACTCCCCAGGTCCTGCTTGCGGGGATCGCCCCAGCGGGACGGGGTGGTAGTGGTTTTGCTGGGTGCCTGGTACGGCTTGAGGGGGTTGGGATTCCCAGGGCGCTGTGCGTGGTGTGTCGGGGCCACGGCAGTGCCGAGCCAGTCCTGACACCACCGTGTCTTGCAGGGCGGCGGTGGGGCCCCCCCAGGCCTTCTATCCCCGCGGGGTATTCCCGGCACCATCCCCGCAACAGCACCTCTGGCAACAGCAGCAGCAGGCAGCCGCAGCCCTACGGCTCCCCGTTACCTCCCGCTTTGCCCAGCCGGCCACTGGCACCCCTGCGGGTGGCCTGGGCACCCGCCTGCCGACGCCTGCCGAGACGGTGCCCGCCTCGCCCGCCACCCTGGGTGCTCCCTTCATCGAGCTGCGGCACAACGTACAGAAGGGACCCGGTGGGGTCGTGGGCTCCCCTTTCGCCCCCCAGGCACCCCGGCCCCGCTTTTTCCTGCCTGGGGAGGAGGGCACCCCCCAGGCCCTCTGCACACCCGTCGTGCCCATGCAGGCGCTCCCTGCCCCGGCGCTGCAGCCCCAGAAGATGCCAGTGCCGCTGCCGCCCGCCTCCCCGCAGGGAGCCGAGATGAGCAACAGCCACCACCAGCCTCACGCCAAAGTGGCGGCCGCCCCCCCGCCGCTGCCTGCCCCCAGCCTGGAGCTGCAGCACGTCCCCCCGCGCCCACTGTCCTCTGGCTCTGCCCTCCGCCCTGAGGGTCCCAAGGATGGCCCCACACCGGACCTTGCACCAGCTCCAGCCCCGGCAAAAAGCCACCTGAGCCTGGAGGGGGGACGTCTGCCCTGCGAGGTGCCAGTGGAGCCTGATTTGGACGACGACTTTGGCTCCCACAAAGACCTGGAAGATGACGATGATTTGGCCAACCTGAGCCTGGATCCGGATGTGGCTAAAGGGGATGATGACCTGGACAACCTGGACAGCCTGGAGACAGCAGACCCCCACCTCGACGACCTGCTGAACGGCGACGAGTTTGACCTGCTGGCCTACACTGACCCCGAGCTGGACACCGGCGACAAGAAGGACATCTTCAACGAACATCTCCGCCTGGTGGAGTCGGCCAACGAGAAAGCCGAGCGTGAAGCCCAGCTCAAGACGGAGCCGCCGGGACCCAACTTGAAGCTCCCCGACCCTGGGGACGGCAAAGACTCGGCCCCATCCGTGGAGGATCGGGAGGTGCCCAAGGAAGGGCTGGTGGCCGGAGTGGGCTTGGGACCTGCTCCCTGCCCGACAGGCGCTGCGCTGGCAGCCGACCCGGCTTTCAAGGCACAGGGTACGGAGGCAAAGACAGGCTCGCTGCCCACCGACGTCAAGCCCAAGCTGGAGGATGGCTGCCTGAAGACCTCTCCCTGCCAGTTCACTGCCGGTGGCCCCGAGCGGCTCCCAGTCCCCGTCAAGTCGGAAGCTCTGCAGGGCACGGATAAGATCTCTGCCTCGCTGGGGATGAACCTCAAATCGAGCCAGACCCTCCTGAGCCCCGGGGCTGGCCCGGCTCGCCTCGGCTTGACTCACTTCCCTAACAGCGGCCACGCTGGTGTCCCTGTGCCGGAGAAGGACCCCTACGCCGGCCCTGGCCGTGGGCTGGCCCCTGCCCAGCTAGGCAGCCAGAGCAACCCCTTGCTGGAGAAGTTTGAGCTGGACAGTGGAGCCCTGGGCCTGGGCAGCGCCCGGCACTCACCGGCCGACGACCTGGACAAGATGGAGAGCTCGCTGGTGGCCAGTGAGCTGCCCCTGCTCATCGAGGACCTGCTGGAGCATGAGAAGAAGGAGCTGCAGAAGAAGCAGCAGATGTCGGCCCACCTGCCTCGGGGTACCCCCCACCTCTCAGCCCCAGGGCACCCCATGCTGCACACAGCGGCCACCGGGCAGCCCCCCGAGGGGCAGCCGCCCCGCCTGGGCGCCCCACAGCCTCCCCTTCAGCTGGGACTGGTGGCCAGGCCACCGCTGATGCCACCGCAGCCCCCCCGGCTCAGTGCACCCCAGCAGGGCCCGGCGCTGGCCCCCCACATGGGCATGACCCCCGGGCAGCCCCACGTGCTGGCAGCCTCCCACAGCGTGCAGATGGCCCTGGCACAGCCGCAGCAGAGCCAGCAGCAGGTGCTGGTGCAGAAACCGATGGCCGGGGTGCAGCCGCCTGCCCTGGGCCTGAAGCCCCCCCAGCTCGTCATGCAACAGCAGTTGGCCAACAGCTTCTTCCCAGATGCAGGTAGGGGCTGCAGCGGTTGTTCTGGGGGGATGTGGGGCCCTTTTGGCTGGAGGACATAGGGCTGAATGTGCTGCGGCACTGTCTGCTGACTCTCTTGGCAGACCTGGACAAGTTTGCGGCCGAGGACATCGTGGACCCCATTGCTAAGGCCAAGATGGTGGCGCTGAAGGGCATCAAGAAGGTGATGGCTCAGGGCAGCATCGGGGTGGCCCCGGGCATGAACAGGTAAAGGACATGGCAGGCAGAGGAGCACGGCCTGGGGCGGGCAGGGTCCCTTGGCTCTGGCTCATCCCTCCTCTCTGCATGTCCCCCCACCAAAAGGCAACAGGTTTCCCTGCTGGCCCAGCGGCTCTCAGGGGGCCCGGCTGTCTCCGAGATGCAGAATCATTTGCTGGCGGGGAGCGGGCAGGTGAGTGGGGTGTCTGGGGGGTGGAAAGGGGGTCCCCTTGGGGCTGCCTGGCTCAGTGCTCGGGACCCTGCCAGGCAGTAGCTGCTCTGGCTGGTGGGTTTGTGGTTCCTTGGGGAGGTGGGGGCTGTGGAGAAGGGGACAAGGAGGGCACCAGGGAGGGGACATGGCATGGCACACGTCCCCAATGCTCCCCTCTCTGCCAGGAGCGAAGCGGCACCGACCCGACCCAGGCTCGCCCCAATCCACCCACCTTTGCGCAGGGCGTCATCAGTGAGTACCGATGCAGCAAGAGGGGCCGGGGCAGTGCTGGCCAGGTCTTATCCTGCCCACACAGGCTGGGCTGAGCAGGACCGTGGCCAGGCTCGCTCCGGAGCCAGGATCCCTGCTGATCTGAGGTCTCTTCCCTCCTCCCGCAGATGAGGCTGACCAGCGGCAGTACGAGGAGTGGCTCTTCCACACGCAGCAGCTCCTGCAGATGCAGCTGAAGGTGCTGGAGGAGCAGATCGGGGCGCACCGCAAGTCGCGCAAAGCCCTCTGTGCCAAGCAGCGCACCGCCAAGAAAGCCGGGCGGGAATTCCCCGAGGCCGATGCCGAGAAGCTGAAGCTGGTGACGGAGCAGCAGAGCAAAATCCAGAAGCAGCTGGACCAGGTAGGACCCTGCATGAGGGTGGGTGCCCCGTCCCTGGTGCAGACGTGGTGTCCTCAGTGCAATCGTACTGTCCCCGGCAATAATGCCGTGCCGTCCCCGGTGCTAACGCCCCACGGTCCCCGGCAGGTGCGGAAGCAGCAGAAGGAGCACACCAACCTCATGGCCGAGTACCGCAACAAGCAGCAGCAGCACCAGCACCAGGCCTCGGCCGTCATGGCCCTGAGCCCCTCGCAGAGCCCCCGTCTGATGTCCAAGCTCCCTGGGCAGCTGCTCTCGGCGCACGGCATCCAGCAGCCGGCGGGGGCCGTGGTGGGTGGGCAAGGCCTCGGCCAGCAGCCGGGGCAGCCGGGGGGGCTGCGCCTGCCCCAGGGCGGCGTGTCCATGGCTGTGCAGCAGGGTCTGTCCTTCATGGGCCAGCAAGCTGTGGGAAACACCCCGGTGCCCGGCACCTCCAACGCCTTCTTCGCTGGGAACCCCGCGCTCCGTGGGCTGACTGCCGACAGCCGCCTGATGCAGGAGAGGCAGCTCCAGAGGATGCAGCTGGCCCAGAAACTGCAGCAGCAGAACATGCTGGGACAAGTGTCGCTGCAGCAGCAGCAGCAGCAGCCAGGCATGATGGCACAGGCATCCATGCAGCAAGCGGGAGTGATGGCACAGGCGTCAATGCAGCAGCCGGGTGTGATGGGACAGGCATCGATGCAGCAGTCAGGTGTCATGGCACAAGCGTCAATGCAGCAACAGGGTGTCATGGCACAAGCGTCCATGCAGCAGCCAGGTGTGATGGGACAGGCGTCGATGCAGCAACAGGGCATCATGGGTCAGGCGTCGATGCAGCAGCCAGGTGTGATGGGACAGTCCTCGATGCAGCCGCAGGGCATCATGGCACAGACGTCGATGCAACAGCCGAGTGTCATGGGCCAAGCTTCAATGCAACAGCCGGGTGTTATGGCACAGACATCGATGCAGCAGCCAGGTGTGATGGGGCAAGCGTCCATGCAACAGCCAGGCGTCATGGGACAAGCCTCAATGCAGCAGCCCGGCCTCATGGCGCAGACATCGATGCAGCAGCCCGGCGTGATGGGCCAAGGCTCGATGCAGCCGGCAGCCATGGTGGGGCAGCCCAGCCTGCTGGGGCAGCAGCAGCCGGCACCGGCCCCGCAGCCGGGCGCGGTGGGGCAGTCCATGGTGCCGAAACAACCGGGGCTGATGGGCAGCCAGCAGAGCCTGCTGGTGCAGCAGCTCTCACCCCAGCAGCAGCAGCAGCAGCAGCAGCCAGGCTTGCTGGGCCACGCGCAGGCGCCGGGGCTGCAGCACCAGACGGTGCTGGGCCACCCCCCGCCCCAGCGCCAGGTCCTTCTGGCCCCCCACCAGCAGCGGGTGCTGGGCTCACCCCAGCTGGCACCGCAGACTCCGGGGATGTTGGGCCACCGGCTCGTGCTGTCCCAGCAGCTGGGGCAGTCGCGGGCGCTGCTGGCCCCGCAGCAGCAGCAGCAGAACTCGGTGGCCGCCCAGCCGGGCCTCCTGGGGCTGGGCCAGGGACAGCCCTCGATCCAGCACTTTCCGCAGCACGGGGCGGTGGGCCAGGCCCCCTCTGTGCTGCACCTGAGTCAGGGAATGCAGCCGGCCCCGGCGGTCCTGGCTGCCAAAGACCAGCCTGGAGGGGTGGATGGCAGCGCCCTGCCCACCGAGGGCAGCGAGAGCGGGGGGCAGCTGCACGGGGGTCCCCAGGAACAGCAGGGAGCCCTCAACCCCCCGGGGCTGGGTGGCCCGGAGCCCCCAGCCCCCAAGCACCAGGCTGAGCTGGGGCAGGGCCAGCAGCTCCTCTTGGCCTCCCCGCAGCCGGGCGTCCTGGGCTCGCAGCCGGCGCTGCGGACAGCCCCTGTGCAGCCGGGCAACCTGCTCGCCCCACCGCTGCAGAGCCCCGGGGCCGCCCGCCCTGAGTTGTCCCAGCAGCACGGGGACGCTGCCGGGGTGGTGGAGCCGCCGCTGGGCTGTGGGACGGGCCAGGCACAGGCCATGGTGCTGCCGCAGGCGTCGCGGCCCCCTGAGCAGCCGGGCAAGGGGCCGTCGGGCTCACTGCAGGGCCAGCCGCAGCCCCCACGGCTCCAGAGCCCCGGGCAGCACAAAGCAGGGCCAGCGGTGCCATCGTCGGGCACAGCCGCGCTCCCCCCGGGCCTCCTGGGGCAGGTGCCGGGACCGATGATGGGCCAGATCCGGGCGCAGCTCCAGGGTGTCCTGGCTAAGAACCCGCAGCTGCGGCACTTGACGCCCCAGCAGCAGCAACAGCTCCAGGCCCTCCTGGTGCAGCGGCACCAGCAGAGCCTGCTGCAGCAGAGCCAGGCGCTCCGGCCCCCCGGCCCCTTCCCTGGGCAGTCCCCGGACTACGGCTCCCCAGCCCCTGCGGCCCGCCAGCCCCCTCGCCCACTGGGGCCCCTCTTCCAGCCGCGGCCGGGCACCCCGGCAGAGGCGCAGGGTGGCTTTGCCACCGAGCAGGGGCGGGCGCTGCCAGGGCAGCCCCCCCAGCAGCCCTTGGCCGAGTTGGTGCAGGCAGCTCTGGCTGCCCGTGGCCCCCAGCCCAGCCTCGTCCGGCTCCCCACGCCACCGGCCCCCTCGCCCTTGGGCTGCACACCCCAGCACCTGGCAAGCCCTGAGCAGAGCCCCCAAGAGCCAAAGAAGATGTCACCGGGGGTCCCGGCCTCGGCCCCCAGTCCTGCAGCACCCGCAGAACCGGGGCTGACACCCATGCCGAGCGGCACCCTCCCCAACCCAGCACATGCCCCCTGGGACCCCGAGGCACCCAGTGCGGACCCAGCTGACCCCAGCGAGACTCACATCAATGGGGCTGTGCCGGAGGGGGCACCTACAGCAGGCGAGCCCCCCCAGGTGTTGGTGAAGCAGGAGCCGAAGGAGGAGGCGGCGGTGGCGGCCCAGTGTGAGCTGGATGGAGACGAGGTGGCGAAACCAGAGGCCAACGGGGACCCCGGGGCTGGTCAAGCTAACAGCCTGTTGGCACCGGGTGGCCGCTCCGAGGCCGGGCACCTCCTGCTGCAGAAGCTGCTGCGGGCCAAGAACGTGCAGCTCTCGGCGCAGAGCCCAGGCGAGCTCAACGGGCATACGGAGAGCCGGGGCGCTGGGATGGAGCCACGGCCACAGCCGGTGCTGCTGGGACGGGAGGTGAGTGGGGTGTCGTAGGGTTGGACGGGGGGTGATGGCCGCAGGGCTGTGCTCGGCATGGCTCTTGTTCCCCTCTCCATCCCCAGGACCCCTCCATTGCCAGGAAGCCGGTGGCTACCAAACCCAAGCGGGTGCAGAAGGGCAACGAGCGGGTCGCGGCCTCCCGCAAGAAGCTGCGGAAGGATGAGGGGCTGCGCCCCAGCGAGGCCCTCATGAAGCAGCTGAAACAGGTATGGCTGCGGGCTGGGGCCATGGCGGGGGGCTGCCTTCCGCCCCCGTCCCCTCCTCACCGCTCTGCCCCCAGGAGCTGTCACTGCTGCCGCTGACGGAGCCGACCATCACGGCCAACTTCAGCCTCTTCGCGCCCTTCGGCAGCAGCCCCATCAACGGGAAGAGCCAGCTGCGGGGTGCCTTCGGCAGCGCCGTGCTCGACAGCGTGCGTGCGGGTGATGTGGACTTCGGCATCGTGGTGGCGCCGCAAGGGGCCGACGATCTGACGACCGAGCATCTGATGAGC
>JAVKLA010000017.1:1958636-1971082 GCA_034782735.1 Sagittarius serpentarius | reverse complement strand
TGAAAGGGCTTGTTCGATCTCCACTGCCTCACGAAGAACTATTTTATTATAATATAAGTTTTATTATTGATATTTAGAGCGCAAAGTTGTTGAAGCTGTGAAAGGATAAGAAACCCTTTCTCTGTTCCTTGCTCCCTCCCCCGTTGACTTCCAGTTAGTGGTGGGCTCTGCCCTGCTAGAACTGAAGCCCCCTCTGGGGAACATACATTGTGGGGGGGCCCTGGGGGGGTATTTAAAATATGTCACAGAAAATTTAAGACGTTTTACAAATAATTTAAGCAGTAACTTATATCTCAGTGTTTTGTTCATTTTAATTTTGTGGTGCTGCGGGGAACCCTGGTGAGGATTTGGGGTGGCTTGTCGGGTGGTTCCACTCGAGCTGTTGGTGACAGAAAGTGGGTTCAGGAGCTTTTGGGGGATGGAGGGGAGGAACCAGAGGCCATGTGGGCTGGGGGGGAGTGAGGGAATCCTAGCTGCTGTGACCGTGGGGTGATTGAGAGCTGCTCTACCTGCTGTGGGTCAGGTTTCCTCACTCCAAAAGTTGCTCTGGTTTCGGGATCCCGTCACTTCTGCTGGAAACATTGGCTGCGGTGGGGCTTTAGGGGCAGCGTGTGTGCCGAGGGCTGCTGGGGGCTTTTGGTGGCGATTCAGGGTGGCTGGCGTTGAACAGCCAGGGTGAGGTGATGGATCGAGGGCGCTTGACCCAGGGCTTGCCCCCCATGGATGCTTTTTGGGAGGAGAGAGTCCAGAGGAGCTGCCCGCGGCTGGCAGGGATGAGTGCTGCCGAGCAAGGGGCTCGTACGTGGGGTCGGATTGTGCCCGAAGGCACCCGCCGGGGCAGAGCAGCGTCGTGCTGGGAGCTGGCTGGCTGTGTCCTGCTGCAGGTGGTGCTGCCGGCATGTGTAGAGCCGTGTTTGGGTGTGAAATGTGTTGGTGGACTCAGTCCGTGGCTGTGCAGGGGTTGATGTGGAGAGGAACAGCGTGGTGCGTTCCCAGCTGGGATGTAGGAGGAGACGGTGCAGGACAGCTGGCTGGAAGGGTCACCATGCCCAGGGGAGCCCTTCCAGGGGATCCCGTTGATGCGTGTCTGTTTGTAGCCAAGCTGGAAAGGGCTTTTACCACCTCGACCCTGGGCCAGGGCAGCCACCTGAGTTTTGGTTGAGTGTGTCGGAAAACCCCATTTCCTTTGTTCTCAGATTTTAATTTCCCAACCTTCAATAAATGTACTGTCTCCATATGGTTTTGTGAAACTCTTGTTCTACATCAAGCTTGGTTTTAGGAGCAGTTAGCGCCGCTGACCCTCGCCAGTGCTTCTGCCGCCGGTAACCCACCCCCTGCGGTTTTTGGCTACGGTTTTTCGGTTTCAGGCTCCTGGTAAAGGCCTGTCCCTCGCTTCCCCACACCCCCCCGCTTTTGGAGCCTTTCTTGGAGGCTCGCTGCTCGCGGGTTGTTGGGCTTTGCAGTGAATGGCTCGTTCTGCCCTTTCAGTTACTCAGCGGGGAGCAATGTCGGTTTTCAGCTGTCCCGGGAAAGCGGGAGAGGACGGGGTAGAGCCGAGGGGGGGACTCGTGGCCCCCGGCTGGTGCCCTGGGACCAAGCCGGTGTCCCTGGGACGGCTACCGGGAGCTTCTGCCTTCCTGGAGCCAAAGCACAAACCCGCTCCCGCCTCCCCGCCCTCGCTCGGGGCTGGCAAACGCGCGGGCTCCGCCGCGCCCGCGTGCCGGCTTCCCGCCGCGCCGCCCTCATGTGACTCCCGGGGGGCGCGGCTGGTCCCTGCGGAGTGATGGCGGACTCGGCCAACCGCGCGCGGCACCGCCCCCGCGCCCGCCGCGGATTGGCGGCCGGGCGGGCCAGTGAAGTGGCGGGGCGGGCGTGCGGCGAGGCAGCAGGGAGGCCGGGGCGGCAGCGAGGTAAGATGGCGGCGGAGCCTCCTGCCCTCGGCGCGGCCCGCGTGGCCCTTCGCCGCGACACTCTGCTTGCTCCCCCGGGGCTCCTCCACCCCGCACCAGCCGGGGGGTTGGATTCCCCCCCCGCCCGTCGCCCCGGCAGCGCTGCGTGGGCCCCCCCTCCGGAGCGCCCCTCACGCCCGCTGCCCGCGGACAAAATGGCGGCACCGGCGCAGCCGGGTGGCGCGACTGCGCATGCGCGGGACCTGGGCGCGGGGCGGCTGGCGGAGCACGTGCGTGGCGGAGGGGGGGAGAGGGGCCTGCACCGGGATGGGCACCGGGAGCAGGGGCCGCGCACTGAGGAGCTGCAGGAGGGGGTGTACTGGGAGGAGGGTTTCCTGCACTGGTGTCGTCCTGGGCGGGAGGGAGCCTGTACTGGGCGCTGTGGAGTTGGTGAGCTGCGCAGGGGGGAGGAGGGGTGCAGGGCTGGGGTGAGCACTTGCGCCTGTGGGAAGCATGGGGGGGGGGGGGGTGTCGGCAGGGTTGCGAGATCGTGTCTGCGGAGGAAGAGGCCTTGAGCTGGGGGGACAGATGATGCCATGAAGGGATGGGGTTTGTATTGGGCGTTATGGGGTTGCTGGGCTGTGTGTGGAAGGGAGCGTTGTACCCTGGGAGGGTACGGAGCTGTGGGGTTCATGTGTTGGAAGGAAAGGGTCCTGCACTGTGGTGCTGGGGTTAGATGGATACCTCTGGGACACGTACCTCCCCCTGGCCACAACGCCGGCAGGCAGCAGCACTTGTGCCCACACCTTGGCATGGATGTTGCTGCTTGGTAGCTCAGGTGAGTGAGATGTATTTAATTTTGTGCAGAAATGGGGTTGCTGCAAAGCTAAAGGTTTCCTCAGACATTGGAAGAAGCTATCTCTATAGGAGCAGCTTCATCTCCTGCCTGTTAAGGGCAGGTCAAAGAGTTTTATTCAGATGCATTAGCAGGTGTTAGCAGATGCTGCTCCTCTTTCTTTTTATCAGTAGTTTGTTTCATGTCTTTTAACTGGTCTGCATGTCTCAAGCAGGTGTTGGCATGAACAGAATTCGGATCCATGTTTTGCCATCAAGCCGAGGACGCCTTACTCCTGTGCCGCGGCCGCAGGAGCCTCTGTCATGTGCCTTCACCCACCGCCAGTGCTCCCAGCCACGACTGGAGGGGCAGGAGTTTTGTATTAAGCACATTCTTGAAGACAGGAGTGCCCCTTTCAAGCAGTGCAGCTACGTTTCAACTAAGAATGGAAAGCGGTGTCCCAACGCTGCACCCAAACCAGAGAAGAAAGATGGGTGAGTCTCCTGGTTCTCCAGTTCTGTACCATATAGAATTAAAACGGGCAGGAGAAGGTCCCTCTCCTGATACAGCTGCTGCACTTATGTTACCTCAAACAAGTGGTGCTCTCTTTCTGAAGCGTTTTTAAGCTAGAAAAAGATGCTGTGAGTGCAGGACACAGCATGGAGTCATCTTGGTCCTGCAGGACCATCAGGCTGCTGCCCTCTGCCATCAGAAGGTGGCTGCAGTGATCCAGGTCCTTTGTAAGAGCTGTATGTGCGCCCACGTGGTGCCGTACCTCCGCTCAGCCCAGCAAATTTAACTTGCTGCTGTCTGTGCTTACAGATAATCCTCAGTAGAGATACTCTGGTCATGTGTTGTGTGGAGCTGATGACCTGGTTGTGCTGCTGCTTCTCTGATGCATATAAAATGTTTTGACTGCTATGGATGGAAGGACCTAGAACAGTTACCGACATTCAGTATGAATGTCAGCAGAGCACAGTTTTCTTTCTGGGAGGGTTGACCCATGTTTCATTCTCAGAGGTTACGGGGATGTGGACACTGATAGTCTTCATTCCGCCCTTAGTCCCTCTGCAATAAGAAGGATCAATCCGACGTGGGCCAGCGTGCTCTGGGTAGAAACTGAGAGTGCAGTGTGAATGTCTGGAAGCAGAAGAGGTCACCTCAGTGGCTTTAAGTAGAAAGCTCTTTTTTCTCCCTGCTGCTGTGCCATGTGGCTGCTGGCTCCAGTGCCAGAGGTGGCATTTCAGCAGTGGTGTGTGGTCTGCGAGCCACCCAGGGCTCTCCGGTGTTTCTGAGTTGTACCTGCAGCCAGCGGCGCTCTCTGTGAGAGAGCTATGGAAGGGATGTACTTTCCAGCTGCCAGAGAACATTTCTCACTCTATCGCTTGTTCGTTTTGCCAGCTGAGGTCTTGGAGTCCTAACGAGCTTGTGATTTATTCCTGCAGTGCATCGTTCTGTGCGGAGCATGCCCGTAGGAACGCTCTGGCGCTCCAAGCTCAGATGAAGAAGTCCAGTCCCGGGCCTGTAAGCGAGACTCTCCTTTGCCAGCTTAGCTCTTATGCCAAAACAGAGCTGGGCTCTCAGACTGCAGAGAGCAGCCGCAGCGAAGCCAGTCGGATCCTAGGTAAGAATTGAAAGCAAAAACTGGTGAGAGGGGACCTGGATTTCTCAGTTTCGTGTGGAAATGCCAAGAATATAACTTCTTAAATCCAGAAGAAAAAGGACCTCAGGGGTCCATTGGTAAAAGATCGAGTTCTGCAAACCCTGGCATGTCTTGCCTGACACTGACTGTAGGCAAGTCACACTGCCAGACCAAAATTCTGCTGGTTTTCTTCCCTTGCACTCGCAGAGTAGGAATGTTAGCTAGCTTCCCTGTTTGCTGGGTTAGTCTCTAGTGGTGCCTGTCAAACACTGGCTCAATGCTGAGCTTCCCATCTTGCAGGATCACTCAGTGGGGCCAGCCAGCAGTTTGTGGTTCCTAGGTAGGCAGGAGTGTCACGCCACAGGAGCTGTGTATTTTGGCTGCGCTGAGTTGGTGGGTTTCCTGTTGTTCCATGTCCCTTGCTCACACTGCTGGGGAGAAGTCTCTTGGAAAGAGGCAGAGCAAGTTCACCTCCATGCAGCTGTGGAGCCGAGCTGTCCTGTGCTGGAGCAGCGAGCACTAGGACGTAGGACAGTGTCCTGTCACTCAGGGCGACTTGTCTTTTCAGATGAGGACAGCTGGAGTGATGGCGAGCAGGACCCTATCACGGTGGACCAGACGTGGCGAGGGGACCCAGACAGCGAGGCTGACAGCATTGATAGCGACCAGGAGGATCCCTTGAAGTAAGTTGGATGCTGATGGCTGCTGGCTGCTTACACATGTGTAGTGTGCAGAGCGTTCTGAGCTCAGCCTGGTATCAGAGGAGATGGTGGTTTTCTTAAAGAGGTGACGATATTAATGGTGTTGCAGTTGGGCTTTGTGCCTTGGTGAGTTGTTAGGCATGAATGCTCTCAAATCTTGGATCTGGTGGTTCTTCTGGGAAGTATTTGATGGTCATCCTCTTTCAGTGTGGAGTGGTCTATTCAGCAGCAGTCTCTGGGTGATCTTTTAACTTTAAAAAACCCCATAAATTCAGTATTTCTGTTCATTACCTATGGATGTGTATAATCTAGCCCTGCTTAGCCCATGTTTCCGATAACGTCTGTGTCATTTGGTCAGGAGAACAGCCCCGAGGGACCCTTACAAACTTCACTCTGTTTGTGTGGGTGTTTTTCAGGCATGCTGGTGTATACACAGCTGAGGAGGTGGCTTTGATCATGCGAGAGAAGCTGATCCGCCTGCAGTCTCTCTACATCGACCAGTTCAAACGACTCCAGCACCTTCTGAAGGAGAAGAAGCGCCGATACCTGCACAGCCGCAAGGGAGAGCATGAAGCCATAGGTAAGTACTGGTACAGGTGGTCACTGATCACTGAGCCATATTCCTCTGGCTGAAGGCACAGTACTTCTCTAACGCACATGCAGAACTCTACATTAAAAAACCAAAAAGGGGGTTTTTGCGCTTTGTAGAAGCAGATTTCAGAGCAGTGCTGTCTCGGTAAGGGTGAAAATTACTGTAGGACTGAAACTCAGTTAGAGAAGGTATTTCTGTGTCTGGCCTCGTGCCTGGAGATTGGTATCGTTTGGGTTAGAAAGGTTGCCGGATTTCTTTGCTCTTCAAAGTTTGCAGTGTTGTCAGGAAATGAGACTACAAAGTTAATTCTGAGACAAAAGTTCTTTTTTTGTATGGGATTTCCTGTTTTTGGTTTTATAAACAAAAAATTTATTCATCTGTAAGGTCCTGTCTGTATCGGCAGAAGTTTGTTTCGGTAGTTACACCGGTACTGCTGTAATGACATATTCTTCCTCAGCACAGATGCAACTTTCCCTTGCAAAAGCACTTCTGCCTTGCTGGAATTCTCCCTGTACAGCACATGCTCTTGGAGGCAGGAGTTCATAGTTCAGCAGAGGCAGAACCAGGTTGTATAACCGGTTGCAAGTATTACAGCACAAAGAATGCTTTCTCTAGCATAGTCTTATAATAGCTCATCCTGGAAAATGGCATAATACAGCTCGGTCCCAAGTAAAAATAACTGGAAGTTTGGTACATAACAATTTTGTAAAACTCTTTTTAGCAAACCGGTAGTAGAAAAGCAGATCCCCAGCGATGGCCTGTAATTACAGCTGGGAGTGCTTACGGGAAGCTTCCAGAACTTGCACAGGAGCAAGCTGAAATTTGACAAACTTCTATGCTGCCTGCAGAAATCACAATAGACTTTTGAGTGGCAAGATTATTTTAAAAGGAGTTTTAAAAATATTCTGTTGGCCCAAGTGTTCCTCGTATGCACAGAGCAGTTGGGATAAATTTCAGGATGGAATCTGCTTTGTCATCTTCTTGTGTAACTGAAAGATGTGCTTCCTGTTTATACATGCAACTCTCACTGCTTGTTCGCTCTGTGCGTTGACATCTGTGTCATTAGTCAGCTGTTGGAGCTCTCGACAGCTGATTTTGGCTCCCACTACCAAAAAAAATGGAAGGACGTGGCAGGTGGGGTGGTATTTTCTGATCCGTCCCTCGCTCTCTGCAGGCAGCAGCCTTCTGACAGGCCCGGAGGGGCTGATGGCCAAGGAGCGTGAGAATCTGAAGCGCCTGAAGTGCCTGCGCCGCTACCGGCAGCGCTACGGCGTGGAGGCCCTGCTCCACCGGCAGCTGAAGGAGCGCAGGATGCTGGCGACCGATGGTGCTGCCCAGCAGGTGCGTCCAGCAGCTTGGGGACTGGGTGTGGCTGGAGTTACAGCCCTGCTTGGAAGCTGGGTCTCTCCTCTCATCCCTTCCTGGGAGCGATCCCAGGCCAGGCCCGCTCTGGCCCTGCTGGATTGCTCCTTTGTAATGCCCTTTCTGCAAGGACATAAGAGATCTGGTGCTGGCCGGCACCCTCAGTATCCATACGTTGGCTGAAACATTGGCGGTTCCTGGTGTCGCTTTAAATGGGCACTGCAACTGCAGAGGGTCAAGCATGGGGTTGGAGAATTTTCCCTTTTGAAAGGGAGGGCTCAGTACAAGGTAGCCTGAATTTCATGACTGAAAAACGTGTGGAGAATACTCCTTATGGTGGTGAAACTCAGACCCCTCCTAGACCTGTGGGGTCCAAAAGGCAGGTGCCTTGCATCACATGTGATGCTAAATTTGAAGCTATGTGCAGCCATTTCCTTGTAACTTTTAAAATTCAAAGCATTCCATTAACTGATTTCTGAAAGTTGAAAGGTAAGTCTGAGAGACCTCATTCTTTTGAGACATACTTCTGAGGTGAAGTTCTTCCTATTGAAATTGAGCCGTGCCTCATTATCTCAGCTCTGTCTTAGTAAAAGCTTGAATGAGAAGGACATAATGAGGAGCTAGGCTCTGCTGGAGTGGAACTGAGAGTTTGGTCTTGGCGTGTTTTGAAAGCAGGATGTAAGTGTTGTGTAGCTGAGGGGGTTTCTCTGGAACAGAGCAGGACGACTCCAGTGCAGCTCTGAGCTCTTCTCTTGGACTTGCAGGCGCATACCACCCGCTCCAGCCAGAGGTGCTTGGCCTTTGTCGATGATGTCCGATGCTCAAACCAGTCCCTCCCGATGACCAGGCACTGCCTTACGCGTATCCTTTGATCTGCCTGTGCTGCCTTGGGCTGTGCTCCTGACTGTTTGCTGGCAGTTTTGAAGTGTGTCTGATCCTCCTTTTTTCTCTTTGGCCCTAAATCAAGGCCATCGGTTTGCTGTAGCCGTTGGTTTCAAGCAGGAGCCCAGAGGAAACGTCTCCCGGTCTGTTGGCGCTCCCGTCCCTGTGGATCGACCGATTTGTGTGGGAGTGACAAAAGGCTGGGCTTGCCCTTGCCTCTGCCTGGGCAGGTCCCGCTGCAGCCTTCCTGCGGTACGTTCGCTGATCCAGAGCATCTGAATGGGGGTAGCCAGTTCACTTGGAAGCGACATGGGAACCTCATGAAACCCGAGGGAGGCATGAGCTAATTTCTGGCTGTGTTGAAGGAGGATAGAAGCAAGTCTGCTCTCTGTTTGGCTACTGGTGCTGGGTGCCAACAGCCGACCTGAGCAGGGTCTGCGAGCTCTTGGTATGAGTCCTGCTGTGAGGGATGTCCGTAGGAAGGGGTGTCTGACTGCTGAAGCATGTACTCAGTGATTTTTGGGAGGATCCGAGTGAGGAAGTAGTTCGTAGCCTGTCTGGGGCTGCCATGGACCAGCTCAGTCTCCTTTGACCCCTTGGAAGTTCACATGCATGTGTGAAGAGCCTTGAGCTGTTCCATTTCCCAAAACAGCCTTGGCTTTTTGAGAGCCGGCACAGAAATTTCCACTGGGATCCCCCCTGGCTCAGGGATCACCGCCCCAATGTGGGATCCACAAACCGATTGTTGGCCCGGGTGCATCTGTGCAACTCTTGTCTAAGTGGGATTGGGTGGATGTGTCCAGGAGCAGGTTTGGATCGTGTCGGAGCTGTGTTAGCAGCTGTTGCTGGTGTGAGTCAGGAGAAGCTCCGGCGCTGGGTCCCAGAGCAGAGCTGGCAGCCAGGGGGAGGATGAGCTCTTTGTTTTGTTTGAGCTTTTCATTTTGTTACTGAAGTTGGCAGACTTAACTCCAGCTATGCGCAGGGAGCAGGAAGCTGCCTTTTGTTTCTCTCTAGTGACCATATACTTCAAAATAAAGACAGGGTAAATACCTATAAAATGGTTTGAGCAAGTTGCTATTTGCATCTGGCTCGCTTTGAGCAGGGCAGGCTGAGAAGGGAGTGGAAAAAGCGAGGCTTGATTTCCTTATGTCTGAGCTGTCAGCTGGCTTTCACTGACACAAACAAGATTTTACTTTGGTTAGCCCTGCTGAGCCGATAACATCTGCAGCCTGCTCTGCTTTGTGCATTGTTGGGAGGCTCTTGGGCTTTGTTTGCTTTTCAGGAGCTGGATTGTTTGTGACAATGCATTAAAGGGACTGAACCCAGCTGGGCTGTTGGGCTCCAGGTGGAGTGTATGATTTTGTCATCTTGGCAGTCCATGCTTTTTGGCTACCAATAAAGTCAGTGCTTGATCTGGGAGTCACTCGGAGAGATTAAAATCTGGCTTCCCCACCCTGCTGTTGATACAGAGACGCTTTCCTCACCACATCTGCCCTTGAGTGTCTGAGAGAGCTGGCTCCTCTGGGCTGGGCTCCGTACTGTTGCTGCTAGCACAGATTACGGGCTCCCCGCAGCCTGCTGGGAAATTGTATCGGTGCCTTCACAGCTGCCTTGGTGCAGGGAGGAGAGGAAAGGATAAATCTGAAACCTAGACGGCTTAAGAAACTGGGTTAAACTTGGCACCTTTTGCCAGTTCATGTGGGTTTGGAAGTTTGGGGTTTTTTTCCCTCTCCCACACTGCACTGTGTGAAGAGGAAACCGTGGTGTGAACCCCACAGACTTGAGAGCGGCTGGGCAGTTAGTTGGCTGGGTTTGATATTGAGGTATCTGACCTGAAAGATGTGATCCGCACCTGAATCTGCTTTGGCCCCAGCTCCAGATTGTCACCTCCATGGAGAATGTGCCTCACTGCTCACTTGGTGACATGATCTCCGCTGTTCCTTGCAGCAGTAAGCGGAAACTTCATGACTGTCAGTAAAACGTTGTTTATGCAGACCCTTGTGCAGCCTCAGTGGTGGGTCCGTCTGTAGTTTCGCAGGGCTGTTGGACGAGGATGGGATTTGGTCTGTAGCTACTCTCTGCTGGTGGATTGCTCTACAAGTGCGATGCAATTGGAGCAGGATTTCTGTTTGTGATTAAAGGCAGGAAATCCCATTTACACCTCTGGCAGGAATAGGTTTTCCATTGGGAAGGAAAATGCACTGGGAAGATAGAAATACCGGAACTAAACTCCTGGCTGTGGAAAAAGCATTGTGTGTGCTTGTATCTCCGCTGCATGTTAGATGTTAAAGCCTGTGCCTTTTAAATGGATGTCTGCAAATAAAAGTAAGCCTGGACGTTTGTAATATCTTCCATCTGAGGATCTGCGAGTGCTTTACAGGGATCCAGCTACATCTCCCAGCCCCCGCTGGGAGCTGTTGCTGTTGTCCCTGTTTTCCATTGTGCAAGTAACATTGGCCCACATCGCTGGGCAGTCGGGATGCAACTCTGGAGTCTGGACTCCTGACCTTGGAGAAATGTATGGGATTTTTAACACCATTTGCTGGAGGGTGGCTGGGTGTGTGGGGAGCATTTATGCCTCTGGATGCGTGTCTGTAGCTTGTCTGCTGTGCAGGTTTCCCTTGACCACATCGTCCCAGACATCTGTCAGGACGCTAATCAGACTCTGTTTAAACCGTGTCAAGGCTCCGAGGAAGTGCCCTGCCACAAGCCAGTTCCCGTGAGCCTCTCCGAGGATCCGTGCTGTCCACTCCATCTCCGGTTGCCTCCGCAGATGTACGTACCCGAGCAGGTGCTGGCTGTCCCTGAGGAGCTGGAAACTGCCCCCACAGACCTGTACCTGAGCGCTGCTGAGCTCCAGCCCACGGAGAGCTTGCCCCTGGAGTTCAGCGATGTAAGTTGTGCTTGAGGCCGTGGTGTGCAAGGAAAGTGCCCTGCAGAAAAGCTTCCCAAAATGGTTCTGTTTTCATTACATGCCATGAAGTCACTCTGAAATGCTCGGGGAGCAGGCCGCAGTGCAGCAGACCTGCGGCCCCCCACGTGGAGCACGGATGGATGTCATGTAAAGCACTGCCTCACCAGCACAGATAATGTAGAATTATTTTTATTCTTGCTGGCTTGGGGTAGGAGAGTCTCTTGAAAAACATGGAGGAACGTGAAAGGTTTGGGAGGTGTTTGTTTCTGTAGGGTTGGTTACTGCTCCTTTAGAAAGGGCTGTGCTCTCTTAAATCTGTATTTAGGGGCTTCTTAAAAAAAGAGGATTTTTTTTTTCCCCCCCTCTTCTCTCCCATGAGGAATCCATGAGGATTTTAATCCCCAGATTATTCTGATGTCCTGCATATCTGTTAAGCCTACATGCTTAAAATCCTCTGGAATTTGTTTAATCAAAAAAATACCGTGGACATTTGGAGCTGCTCCTCTGAATGAGGTGTCATTTGCTTTAGTAATTGGATGCCCCCAAGATTCTCGAGGACTGCTATCAGGAGGCAAATCTTGTGACCGCTTTAGAGTTTGCTGATGGAGGAGGGATTGCCAGCAGCTCTGGAGTCTGGGGGATGGCAGCAGCCACAGCGTTAACACGGGAGAGCAACTGCTGCTGCTGCTGCTGCAGGGTCAGGCTGGGCCCAGCACCCCCTGGGGTCGAGGGAACACTCTCCCTGCCTTCGGTGGGCATTGGACCAGATCCCAGCCCTCCTTCCTCTGGGACAGAGCCAGAACACCGCTTTCTGTGAAAACAGCCTTTGTGGGAGGTGGGTTTTTTTCAGGTCAGAAATGAAAAACGTAACTGTCTCTCCCCCAGCCCGTCCTTTGAGCGGGTCCCCGACTCTGTGCGAGGTTTCGGGTGCTTCAGGCAGGAACCCGGGCGCTTTGCTCCTGCCCTGTACCCCAAGCTGTGCGTGGATGTGAACCGCAGAAACCCTGTGAGAGCCCTCCGTCCTCGCCTCGGAGGGATTCGGAGCTGTGGCAGCATACGGCTGTGTAGGGCATCTGTGTTTTATCTCGCGTCACGCTAGGCTGGTAGAGTGCCACTTGTGAGTCGCAGGCATCTTGCCTTGATGTCACACGCCCTCCAAAGCCAAAACAAATCCTGTCCTCTAACAATAGCCTCGCAGAAATCCCAGCCTCTCGCGTCAGCAGGGTTATCCACGCACACAGCAGACGGCAGCGAACAGGGTGGATGGAGGAGTAAGCCAGAGACCGTCCACTCCCAATATATTGTCAGGGCAAGCGAAGAGAGTTGTGTGAAATCCTGGGAGAGGGGTGACTGCTCCAAGTGTTCTCAGAAGGGCAGGATTGGACCCTTTCACAGCCCTCCTGGCTGCTGCAGGGGTGCTTCTAGGGCAGCACGTCACACTGGGCTCCGGACCTTGAGCCCCACATCTTGTTTTGAGTGGGAGTGCAGCATTGCCAGCCTGGATCACACCGTTTCTGGAGGAGGCAGCTCCTGTAGTGGACTTCCTGGCTGCCGAGGCTGCGGATCCCGGTGGCACGGTGCCTGCTGCTCTGCCTTCCTCCTCCCGTCCCCATACAGCAGTGGACCAGT
>JAVKLA010000017.1:1918506-1932205 GCA_034782735.1 Sagittarius serpentarius | reverse complement strand
CCCCCGGCCACCACCACCCCCCCCCCCCCCCCCAATCCCCGGTGCTTTTCCCCTGCAGATTATCTTGGCGCTGGGCAACTACATGAACAGCAGCAAACGTGGCGCTGTCTACGGCTTCAAACTGCAGAGCCTGGACCTGGTGGGCACCCCCGGCTCCCCCGTCCGGGTCCCTGGGACTGTGCGGGCTCCCCATGCCACAGCTATGACATCCCCTCCCCAAAATTATCCTGCAGCTCCTCGACACCAAGTCGACGGACAGGAAGATGACGCTGCTGCATTTCATCGCGCTGACGGTGCGGGAGAAGTACCCCGAGCTGGCAACCTTCTGGCAGGAGCTGCACTTTGTGGAGAAGGCAGCCGCAGGTGCCCCCCCGTCCCCGCGCCCCCGGCTCGTCATCCCCTGGGGCCGTGGGTCCCCTGACCCGTCCCTGTGGCCCCGCAGTGTCCTTGGAGAACGTGCTGCTGGACGTGAAGGAGCTGGGCCGGGGGATGGAGCTGCTGCGGCGGGAGTGCGGGTTGCACGAGAACAGCGTCCTGCGTGCCTTCCTGGCCGCCAGCGAGGGCAAGCTGGAGCGGCTGCAGAAGGATGCGCGGACGGCCGAGGTGAGGGCCGCGGAGCGGCTTGTGCCTCGCACGGCCCTCGCACGCGTCTTGTCACGCGTGCCTTGCTTTGCACGCTCCTTGTGCGCGCCCTTGCACGCTCCTTGGGCGTGCCTTGCTTCGCACAGCTCTCAGCCGCACCTTGCTTTGCACGCTCCTCGTGCACGCCTGCCTTGCTTTGCGTGCTCCTCGTGTATGCCTTGCTTTGCACACGCCTTGTGCACACCTTGCCTCGCACGCCCCTCATGCTGGGAGGCCACCAAGGGCCGCGGGACGTGCAGCCCGTCGGTGACCGCCCCGTCCCCCTCGCCAGGATGCCTACAACACTGTGGTACGGTATTTCGGCGAGAGCCCCAAGACGACTCCCCCGTCCGTCTTCTTCCCGGTTTTTGTGCGGTTCATCCGCTCCTACAAGGTGAGGTGGGGCCAGGAGGGGACAAAAGGGGCGGGGGTGGGTGTCAGTGCCACTGGTGTTGGGGTGGGGGGGCTGGCTCCCACCGCCGCCCCCTCACCCCGGCAGGATGCGGAGCTGGAGAACGAGACGCGGAAGAAGCAGGAGGAGGTGATGCGGGAGAAGCTGCTGGCGCAGGAGGCTAAGAAACAGGAGAAGGTGAGCGTGGGTGGGCACCGAGGTGGGCCGGGGGTGGGGGGGAGCAGGACATGGAGGGGACACCCATGTCCCCAACCTGGGACCCCTGCATCTCCCTCGCAGCGGAACAAGTGGCAGCAGCAGGAGCTGATTGCGGAGCTGCGGCGGCGCCAGGCCAAGGACCATCGCCCTGTCTACGAGGGCAAGGACGGCACCATCGAGGACATCATCACCGGTACGGCCCCCGCCGCCCCCCCACGCCCGGACGCCTGGGTCTCGCCTGCGTGCGGGGGCTGACGTCTCCCTGTCCGTCCCCCCGCACCTCGCCCATGCCCCCCCCTGCAGCGCTGAAGAGCGTCCCCTTCACGGCCCGCACCGCCAAGCGGGGCTCGCGCTTCTTCTGCGACCCGTCCCACCACGACGAGTCCAGCTGTTAGCCCCCAGGTACCGCCTGCATGCCCGGCCCCCACCACGGGATCCCCCCTGGACCCCCGGATCCCCTCTCCGGCCCCGCATGCCCCCTCCTGCACGCCCTCTCCCTGCATGCCGTCACCCTGGGGTGCCTCGCACCCCCTACCCCCAGCCCCTCGGGGCGGAGCAGGGTCCTGGTGTGGGAGCCTGGTGCAAGGCTGGCTCCTGGCCCAGGATCCCGGTACAGGATCCCGGTGCAAGGCTGGGTCCGGGCACAAGATCGTGGTGCAAGGCTGGGTCCTGGCCCAGGATCCCAGTGTAAGGCTGGATTCTGGCACAGGATCCCGGTGCAATGCTGGTACCCAGCACAGAGTCCTGGCACAGGATCACCGGACTGGATCCTGGTGCAAGGCTGGATCCTAGCACAGGATTCCGGTGCAACGTTGGGGTTCCGGCACGAGATCTTGGCACAAGATCCTGGTGCAAGGCTGGGTTCCCGGCCTGGGGTCTTTGATGCAGTGCAGGGTCCCAGTGCAATACTGGATCCCAGCATAATACTGGATCCCAGCACAGATCCCACTGAAGGCTGGGTCCCAGTGAGGGTCCTGGTGCCAGACTGGCTTTCCAGCGTGGGGTCTTGGCTGCAGCGTGGGGTCCCAGTGCAATGCTAGATCCCAGCATGGGGTCCCAGTGCAAAACTGGATCCCAGCGCAGGATCCCAGTGCGATACTGGGTCCCAGCCTGGTGCCTGGAGGACTGGCTCCGAGCTGCCTCAGCCCTAGAGGGGGTCACCTGGAGCATCCCCCAGGCCAGGTGTCCCCTGACACTGTCCCTTGTGTCCCACAGCCCGCCGGTGGATCCGCCTGTAGCCGAGTGAGGGTAAGGACCCTGGGCGGGGGGGGGCAGTGGGGGAGGGAAGCTGCAGCAGCTGGGCTGCCTCAGTTTCCTCTCCTCACCCTGCTCTGCCCTGCAGGTGCCAGGGGCGGGCTCTGTCCTGTCCCCAACACTGTGCAGGGGAGGAATGTCCTCGTGCCACCGTCCTCGCATGGGCTTGCAGGTGATGTCCCTGTCCCCTGCACCTGGCGGGGGGGGCCTCACTGCCTGGACCACCTCCCCCCCAGCCTGCCCGCAGCAGAGGCCAAATCCCGTCCCTGGCTGCGGTAGGGGCCCAGCGCCAGTGGATGACCCATGGGGTGCCCCCTCCTCATCGGGGCCCCCTTGTCCCCATGGGGGTCACTGGCCCTTGTCCCCATGGGGGTCACTGCCCCAGAGCCCCCATCCCACTGCAGAGACCATGGGGGCCCCTGCCCGCGCTCGTCACTTTGACCACTGATGTGAACACTAATTGCCAAAAAAAGGGACCAAAGCCAGGCTGGGGCGGGGAGGGGCAGCAGGATGGTGCCCACCCGCCCCAGACCCCTCCCCTGGACCCTCCCCAGTGACTTTTTGTACATGTGAAATATATGGAGTCTTTTACATGGCCGCTGCCTGCTTGGAGCGGGGGGGTCTGGGGGAGGCACAGAGGGGACCCGGGCAACCAGGGAACCCCCCCATGCTGGGGGTCCTGTGTCCCTGGCAGGGGGACGGACATGCATGTGCAGGGACCAGACCCTTAAGCAGGGCTTTGCGGCGGTGTTATTAAAGCTGCAGGATTAAGGGAGGGGGGAGACCCACTTTGGGGTGTTGGGGGGTGTGCAGTTCACCCCACTGCTGGCAGCTGTGGGGGACCGGGAGCAGCTTAGGGCGGGGGGGAGCTGCAGGAGGGGTGGAAGGGCAGGATGCGGCCTCAGGAGCAAAGGAAAAGGGGGACAAAGGGGCAGGATGAGGCCTGAACATCACTGGGGCAGAGCAAAGGGGGCATGGAAGGGCAGGATGGGGCCAGGGGACCCCCTGCTAGCTGGTGGTTTGGGGCAGGATGCGGCCGTTGCAGGGTCTAAAGGGCTGGGAGGAGTAGGATGCGGTCACTGCATCCCTACGAGAAGGGCAGAAAGGGTTTGGGGCTGCAGGATGCAGCCCTGGCATCTCTGCTGTCAGGGTACAAGGGGCTGGGAGGGGCAGGATATGGCCCCAGACCCCCCCCCCCAGCAGCCATGCAGCCATGGCGCAGCAGGGCAGGATGCGGCCCCCCCCATGGCAGGGCAGGTGCCCAGCCTCCCTCCCTGAGCCACGCGCGGTGCCTGCCCCACCAGCCCAGGGATTAGCCCTGAAACAGGGAATAAAAGTTTCCCCTAATCCTCTCGGGGGGGATTACCAGTGCCGCCGCGCCCATGGCCGGATCCAGACCCAGACCAGGACCGGTCCAGCCCCCGCCGCAGCTCTGCTGGCCCCGTTGCCTTTTAATCCATCCATACAAGCTGGGGACGCTGCAGCCCCCAGCGCCGTCCCGCTCCGTCCCCGAGTGCCATCGAAGATGCTGTGGGCAAAGACGCTGCTGTCCCTCTGTCCATCCATCCATCCGTCCATCTGCTTGGGCTCGGGCCGGACCCTACGCCCCCTCGGCGGCCCCCTCAGCCTCACGGGATGGTCGCCGCTCCCCCTGCGCCGGGGCTGCCGCCAAGCTCTCCGCCTGCAGCAGCAGGTTGCAGCCGAGGAAGAAGACGGCGAAGGTGACGGTGAGGCAGAGCACCAGGACGACAGCGATTTGGGCGGCCTCGGCCAACCGCGTGTCCCCCCAGGCGCTGGCCTGCGCCAGTGTGGCGTTCATCTCCTCCTCCTCTTCCTCCTGGGAGCAGAGTGCGGGCGCGCAGGGCAGCGGCGGCGGGGCGGTGACAGGGAGGATTTAAGTGATGTCAGGGACCGTCTTAGCCACCCGTGCAGCCCCCCTCGCTCTGCTGAGACGCTGGTGCCCCGCAGATGTCCCCCCCACCCGGCCGGGTGGGGGGCAAGTGGGTTTGCCCCCCCCCCCCCAACGGTGCTGTGAAGGGGTGCAGAGTCCTGCACAAAAGGGGGTTCACCCCATCCCCTCCTCTGGGTGTGCTCAGGGGGCAGCTGCCCCACTCAGGGTATTGCTCCCGGGGTGTAGGCAGCACTGACCGGTCAGCACCCCCCATCCCTGCCTCTCCCCACTGTGGCCGGTGAGCCCCACGGCAGGGGGACGTGGTAGGGTCCCCCAGGTCAGCCTTGGCACCCATTTCCCTCCCATCCCATGGACACTGGCCCCATCAACAGCTAGGATGTGACCAGACTCAACGTGAAAGGAGACACACTTTATTTTTGCCCCAGAGGAGGCAGCGAGCTCGTGTCTGGGCCCTGCAGGGACGTGGCTCAGTCCCGGGGTGCCACCAGGGGCAGCACACGGTGACAAGGCCAGCACTGGCTGCGCCGCGCAGAGCAAGTTGGAGAGCGGCCGCAGGCAGGGCCGGACGGGGATTCGGACGTCATCGCCTCTCCGTGCTGATCCCCAGCACCGCGCTCTGCCGAGCCAGTGCTGGTGCCACACGCGCCGACCAGCAGCTCCCGTCCTGAGGACTCGCCACCCCTCAGCCACCCTGGGAGCTGCCGAGCCAGTTCTCCAGGATGGGCAAGCGCCCCGCGGTGCAAACCAAACCAGCAGTAACCCCCAATTAAGGGCCAGGCCGAGTCCAGCTCCTTGCAGAGGCTTTTTGGAGGTGGAGACGAGGGATCCAAGCTGAGACGCTGTCCCAGAGAGCCAGGGGCTGTGCTAGAGAGGTGCCACCATGCAGGGTGAACCTGCCTCGGTGGCACCTGGTTCTACAGAGCTAGTGTGTCCTTGATGAGCCGGCGCATGGTGGTGGTGACCGAGGTGCCCAGGGAGTCCGTGATCTGGTAGGAGATCTTGTACAGGTAAGGCTGCACGTCCTTCAGGCTGGTGTCGAAGACATTGTCTACCTCCGACTGGGTGGGCATCTTGGGCAGGTACTCGTGGCGGTTCATCACCTCCACGATGTTGATGATCTTCTCGCAGAGCTTCTCGCCCACCTTCTCCCGGCAGATCTGCCGCTCCTGCTCGTTAGCCAGGTTCACCACGTTCACCTTGATGGTCCACAGCTCCCAGGGGATGCACTCGTCCGAGAAGGGCCAGCGCGACTTCTTCTTCTGGTAGAACTCCAGGGAGATCTGCCCCATCCCGTCGCTGCCCGAGTTGCGCAATGCGTCCTGCCGAGAGAGCACACAGCCCTGCTCAGAGGAGGCGAGGGACTAACTTTCCCCTCACAGGCAAGGACACGGCACAGCCTACAGGTTTTTAAGCTCCCACTTTTGTCCCTGCCGGGTCCCCGTGGGGCTCCCTTACCTTGAACTCCCCGACAGCCTTGCGGAGGGCCCGGTCCAGCTCCTCAGAGGAGACACGGACGTAGGCGAAGTCGATGAAGTCACAGTCCACATCCTGGGTGCCCACGGTGCCGATGGAGTAGGTGCCCTCCTTCTTGTAGTGGAACTTGCCGGTGCTGCGGTGCAGCAGGACGGTGTGGAGCACCGCCAGCATGGCCTCCTCCACCTGCCGACCCTCCACCGACACCTCCAGCACCTCCGCACGGCAGTTCATGGCAGGGGTGGCTCGGGGCAGGGAGGGGCGACGCCAGGTCCTGCGGAGAAAGAAAGGTGTTGGTGGGAGGGCTAGTTGTACCCCTACTTGGGTAACAGCCCCTCTACAACCCCCTTTACCCACCCCCTGGGGACCCTGGTGTCCCAGCGTGTGCCCTCCCCACCCCACAGACACCCAGGGGTCCTGGTCTGGCCCCCTCACGCCCCACAGGGACACCTGTCCTGCGCCGCCACACCCGACTCTCCCCCCGGAGAGCTCCAGGCCCCCCTCAGCCTCAAAGGCCCCGGCCCCCCTCACCCTCTCCCGGGGTCCCGGCCCCGCCTTCGCCCCCGCGGCCCCGGCTCCCCCCTCGCCCCCGCGCGCCCCGCCACCCTCGCCCGGGGCCCCGGCACCCTCAGCGCCGCCGGCCGGGCCCGCACTCACCGCCCGGGACCGACCAGCTGATCGCGGGGCGGAGGGAAGTGGGGCAGCCCCTCTAGGTGGGGGGGTCAGCACACACCATTTACCGAAAGGGCGGCGCCTCCCGCTGCAGAAGCCGTGTTTCCTCAATCTACACCTGTTTTCATTAACGCTGTGTCCACCGATGTCGTTCTCGACCGCAGTGAGGTCCCGGGAACGGAATCGCCGTCCCCCTTCCACGGCTCGCTCCCCCCTCCGCTCTCCTCCCCGCTTGGTTCGTTCCGGGAGGGGACGCCACAGAGCTGGCCCTATCGCAGCGCAGAGCGGCTCACCTCCTCGGGGCGCTCTCGGTCGCACAGCGCCCCCCTCTGGACTGGAGGCTCCGCGGCGGTACTGCAGCGGGGCTGGGGGGGCGGTGACCCCCGGTGACCCCCGCAGTGTCACGGCCCAGGACAGGGAGGACACGGCAACACGAGACACGAGGAGATGTCCATGGGGATGTACATGATGTGAGGGGACACAGGACATGGGCAGGGGCCATGGGAGCCACAGGAACCTGGGGGACACCAAGAGGGGGACATGGGGAAAGCAGGGACACGCAGACACGGGACCACAGGGGCTTGGGGAACAGGGGGACATATGGACACAAGGGACAGGGGACACGGGGATATGGGGACACAGGGCACAGGGACACAGGGGATATTGAAGAAAGGGACATGGGGGACGGAGGGACATGGGGGACGGAGGGACATGGGGACATGGGGGACAGAGGGGCATGCGAACATGGGGATTTGGGGCACCAGCCTCATGCCGTGCCAGTGTCCCCTGTCCAGTCGTGGCATCAGGCCGCCCACATGGCTGTGGGGACACGTGTCCTGGTGTAAATAGCAGGGAGAGCGGTAGCCGTGGCATGTCACCGGGCGGAGGACTGGGCACACGCCGTGACACATGTGTCTGTGCCGTGCAGCCCTGGGGCAACCGGCACGGCTGGAGCCAGCCACGGGGCTATTTTTACCTGGCCCTGCTTGCACCATTGTCCCCGTCCCTCCTGCAGCAGAGCCCCTGCCAAGGGGATGGGGACAGGGCCAGGGCTGGGGACAAGGTGGGCAGAGCCCAGCCCTGTGCTGTAGTGGGGGGGACAGGGACCCGCCCCCCCCACTCTGAGCCAGCCCGTGACCTTGGGGGGCCGAGGGCTGCCCTCCCTGGTGACTTCGGGGTGTGGGTCGGCACCGTGACAGACGCTGGGACAGGCAGCTGCTGAGCTGTGGCACGGCCCAGCACGGCCTGGCCACTCCTGCCCCACGGTATGGCACGGTTGCCAGAGCAGAGCCACGCCGTGCCGAGCTGTGCCACGCCGGTAGCCCACTCTGTGCCCCCTCCCTCCCTGCAGTGTGAGGCTCTCCTGCCCCCCCCCCCCGAGCGACCCCCGACCACGGCCCCACCGTGCGTCACTGCTCTCCCCATGGCGGGGGCGGGCGGTGGGGGCGGGGGGGGGGAACGACGACAGAGGGGCCCTTGTTGTGCGCCGCCGCGGGGCCCCCCCGGCCCAGCACCTCAATGTGGCCCTTGTTCGGCACCGGCCCTTGGTGTCCCCATTAACATTTGCTCTGGGGCCAGGCTGTCCCCAGCAAGAGGAAGGGGACAAGCCGAGGGGACGGTGCCAGCCTGGCACGCACCCACACGCACACTGGGACCTGTGCCCTGTCCCCAGCCCCCTGAGACCCCAGCTGGGACAGGGACCCCAAACGCCATCCCCCCCGCCACCACCACCCCCGGGGCTGACCCTGCCAATGGCCACGTCCCCAGGGACGTGGGGAGTGGGGGGTGGGGGGGGCCCCAGTCACGCTTCCCCGTTATTTTGGGGAGGATAAATCAGGCGGGCAACAGGTGCGGGGCCGTGGCAGCCGCCGCTGTGGGGGTGAGTGACGGTTCAAGGGCAGCGGCGTGGACAACGTGCAGCTCCGGCACCCCAGCTGTCCCCAGCCCCAGCACTCTGCCACCCCCCTTCCCAATCACCCGATATTAAATACAGATGATATTACCAGGGCGACGCATGAAAGAAACGGCCCCTGTCAGTGGCTCTCAACGTACGTACAAGATTATATACAGACAATGGCCAACAGAGGACACAAAAAAAAAAAAAAAAAAAGAAAAAAGAAGAAAAAATATAAAGGGGAGGGGGACGAGGCTGGGAGGCTGGAGCCCTCTCCCCGCCCCCGTGCTCCCCACTCTGTACAGGATCCGGCCGCTCACTATTTACAATGGGGGCATTTTTACAGGGGAGAAGGGGAGCACCGCACCAGCGATGCCCCCACTCCAGGGGGGAAAGGCACTGGGGGTGCTGTGCGTCTGCACCCGGCGCCGTGAAGGCACATGGGGGTCCTGGGTGTCCCCAGCGGGACCCAGGCATCTGAGGGGGTCCCTGGGGGTGATCCAGGCGTCCCCAAGGGGGGTCAGGGGCTGGCAGCAGCCCCCCACCGGGGGCTCAGAAGGGCAGCGTGTCCATGAAGATCTTGTCGACGATGGGCGGTGGTGGCACCAGGTCCTCCAGCTTCAGGTAGAAGATGCGCTGGAGGCCCTGGGTGCAGAGGCTGCGCAGCTCAGGCAGTTTGCCCAGCAGCTTGGAGAGGCAGCCGGGGCGGCCCGGCTCGGCCCCCGCCGCTGCCACGTGGTCCTTCAGGCAGCCCACGATGCGGTTCTGCAGCTCCTCTACTCGCTTCGGCTCCTTCAGCCCGTGGCGGTCTGGGGACACACACGCACACAGAGGCGTGAGGCCAGGGTGACGGCCACAGGGTGGGGAAAGGGACAGAGGCAGGGCCGGGACCGGGGGCGGGGGTCTCACCTGTGATGATGACGAGGGCGGCGAGGCAGGAGAAGGAGGGGACATCGACGTTCATGCGGTGCAGGCTCTGGGAGAACTCGAGGATGGCGTCGATCCACTCGCCGAAGCCCCGCACGCACTGCAGGCGGTGCAGCACCACCCCGTTGCAGAAGATGAGTTTCCCTTCCTCCGGCTTGGAGCTGAGGGTACAACCACGCGTCACCCCATCCGGCACAGCCCCGGGCTCCCCGCTGCACCGCACCGTGCCGGGGCTCACCGGTACGCCAGGCGCAGGATGAAGAGCTCGAGGAAGGCTGACTCCAGCAGCAGGTCCTGGTCCTCCTTGGGCAGCTCGGCAAAGCCCTGGATCTTCTCAGCCCACTTGCGGATGACATCCATGGAGCCGGTGAGCAGGTCGTAAAACTGCTGCACGTCCACCGAGTCCTCCTTCTCGAACTGGCACGGCGCCGACTCCTGGAACTGCCGTGGGAACGGGGTCAGGATCCGGCCTCGGCACAGCCCTGGGGAGGGCGCAGGGTGGTACCAGCCCTACCTTGGAGTAATCGAGCTTGGTGGCACTGGGGATGGAGTCGATGTGCGCCCGCACCAGGGAGGTGATGAGGCTGACGGGGGACGCATCCGGTGGCTGCTTGGGCTTGGAGGGCAGACGGCCCCGCCGCCCCTTCAGGCTGTCGGTCCGGACCACTGCGGCGAGGGACATGCAATGAGCGTGTCTGTCCTCAGCGCAGCCAGGCCGGCTGCGGAGTGGGGCCATCCCACTCCTGCTGGAACTCCCCACCCCACCCCGAGACGGGAGCCCAGTACCTTCTTTGACCATGCCGACGGCCAGGCACTTCTGGAAGCGGCAGAACTGGCAGCGGTTCCTCCGCCGCTTGTCCACGGGGCAGTCCTTGTTGGCCAGGCAGATGTACTTGGCGTTCTTCTGCACCGTGCGCTGCGGGCGGGGAAGGAGCAGCCCGAGCTCAGCCCGGGGCACCAAGCCACCGAACAAAAGCCCTTCTGTCCTCCCCTGCCTCCCGCTCCAGCCCGGCATCCGGCTCCGTGTCCATGGGGAGGGCTCCCAGGGCCACGCTCCCTGCCCTGCCCCTCCCCGGGGTGACCCGCAGCATCCTCCCGCTGCTGCAAAGCATTGTGGGAACATCCCGGCGGCGGGTTGGGGGGCTGGGGGTGTCCCTTACCTTGAAGAAGCCCTTGCAGCCCTCGCAGGTGCGCACGCCGTAGTGCTGGCAGGAGGCGTTGTCCCCGCAGACGGCGCAGCGACCCTCGCCCGCCCCCGGGCTGCGCGCCTTGGTGGGGGCCAGCGCCGGCCCCTCCAGCAGCGGCGAGGCGGGGGCCAGGGGCAGCGCGGTGAAGCCCCCGGGGGAGCCCTGAGCCAGGGCGAAGGCGTCCGTGTCCAGCAGCCGTGGGTCCAGGTGGGGCGAGGGGCCCGGTTGCCCCTTCAGGGTCCCGGGGGACCCACCAGGGCTGGGTGCCGGGGGGCAGAAGGTGAAGAAGGGGGGCTGCGACCCACCACCCTTGGCCGGCTCAGCCCAGGGCCGCCCACCCTCGTAGTTCGGCGGGGGCGAGTACGCCCCGAAGGAGCCCTCCCAGCCCGGAGCCTGGGGCAGCTGGAAGCCCGGCGTGGCGGGCGAGGGGACGGAGCAGGGGCTGCCGTAACAGTCTGAGCCACTGGAGGAGAGGGTCTCGTCCGGCTGCCCGCCGAAGGCGCCGGGGAAGCAGCCGTACACCTGGAAGTCCTCCAGTTTGAAGGCAGCGGCGGCAGTGGGCTGGCTGCTGGCCGGCAGCTGGTAGAGGAAGGCGTCGAACTCGCCGGCGTAGCCCTCCATGAAGGTGCTGAAGCTGGGCAGGGCAGGGGCGGCCGCCAGGTCCGCTCCGGCCACCTCCATGGGGAAGCGGCCACCCTCGGGGCTCAGCAGCTCGGCCGGGCAGCGCTCGCAGGGGCCGGCGCCCGCCGTGCCGTACTGCGCCTGGATGCAGGGCATCTCTGCGGGGAGAGCGGGGTGTCAGCCGGGGACCCCACCGCTGCCCCTGCCCCCCGCGGCCCCTCCATCCCGGGTGGAGGATGGAGATGGGGCAAGAACCGCGGGGGCTTCCCCCGGATCCCCCTCGTGCTGGAGTCAGACCCCCGGAGCCGCTGGCTGCGCGGTGGCAGCCGCCGCCGTCCCTGGGAAAGGTCATGCCACAGCCAATGGGCGCAAAGGACATTCCCCAAAACGCTGGCTTAGCAAAGCTGCCGAAAGGGAAGGAGGCAGGAATGTGGCCGGTGGATTCCCGAGTCCCAAAGCTGGCCGGGGAAAGCCGGAGCTGGGGCTGAACCAGGGCTCAAGGATCCGACTCCCCCCATCGCCCGTTTTGGAGCCCTTTGGAAAAGTGAACGCAGCCAGACCTGCCGGCTGCAGGAGGGAGAGGAGCCCACCCCCCCCATCCCTGCAGCCCCTTGGCACTGGGGCACGGAACTCGCCCCGCGTAACACGTAACAGGAGTCCCGGGTCCGGCTGAATACCACGCCAGAAGTGACCCTGATGGCAAGACGATAATGTAATTCATCTCGCAGACCTTTAAAGGTCACACCGCGCCTGGTCCCCGGCCGCCGCAGCCCCAGCACGGCACCGCTGCCAGCTCACCTGCCGGCCCCCGGCTTCCCCCAGCCAAGTCCAGGCAGCTTCTGCTGGTGCCCAGAAAGGCGATACCCGCCCGGGGAGCCGGGTTTAAAAATACCCGGCGTGAGTCCAGCACTGGCACCCATGAGGTGACACCGGCCCCCAGCCCACTCCCGGAGCCCCAGTAGGGTTTGTGCCCATCTGCTGGGGACCAGGGCTGTGCCAGGCTCAGACAGTGGGTTCAGAGGGGTTGGTGACCACCCCAGCCAGGGGACACGAGGCCGCACTGGGGACACGGCAGTGGGGGACAGCAGTTGCTCTGCCGGCGGCAAGTTTCCTTGCCTGCATGCAAATGCTGGCTGCAAATCGCCGGCCGGGCTATGCAAAGCCTCGACCCTTCCCGCGGTCCCGGCGCAGGGTTTGCCTGGCAGCGGCGGGCAGCGCCTGGCACAGTCACCTCTTCCTTATTCAAATGCTTTTGCCCTCACCTGCTCGCTGGCGGCGTTTGGGGTACCCCCCCGTCATGAACCCCCCCGGAGGACCGGGCACAAATTCCCGCAGTGGCCCCCACGCTGCCCACGGCCTGGGCAGTAATTGCAGATTCCTCGGTTGGGAGGGCAGGCAGCTGCCCGTGCCCAGGCCCGGAGGCCACTGCCCGCGTGGGCTGGTGGAAGCCCCTGGCACCGGGCCCTGGGCAGGCAGGAGCAGCCGGCAGCGCCGGGGGCGGGTAACGCTGCCCACCGCCCCGCTGGCACCTGCTGCCTTGCCTTGCCAAAACCCAGCCGCTGCCAGGCTGCCCGCACCGCAATGCCCCCGGTGCTGCCCGCACTGTCCTGCCTGCGCGGTAACAGTCCCCGGTGCTGCCTGCACGGCGCTGCCCGCTCTGGCTCCATGACCGCTCTGCTCGGGGCTCCCGGGGCGATGCCCGGTTTGGGGGTGGCTCTGCCCCCTCCCCGCAGCCCCCCCCCGGGGCCGGGGCTCGCCCTGGCTGCAGCCGGCCCCGGTGGCGGGGTCCCGGGACCGGGGACCAGCTCGGCCCCAGCCCCGTAGCCCGGCACGGCTGCGGACAGCCCCGAGAAACGGCTCCCGGTCCTGCACGGCTCCTCCCGGGAGCCCGGCGTCGGGCTCTCCCCGGGAGCCGCAGGACCGGGACCCCTCGCTCCGTCAGCCCCCACCCAGTGCGCCTCCCCCCCCCCCCCCCCCGGCTCTCCCCGGTGCTACCGGGTAGCCCCGAGGGCCAGCCCCGCACGGCGCACACCGCCCGGTCCCTTCCACCGGGACCCCCGTCTCTCCCCGGTGCCGCCGGGACACCCGACTGCATGCACTTTGCGGGACGTCCACCGGCCTGCGCCTCCGGTGCTACCGGGTCACCCGACCCGGCTCCCCCCGGGTGCCGCCGGGACGCCCGACTCCATACACTTTGCAGGATGCCCGCCGCTACTCTCCTCCGCTACCACCGGTTCTCCCCGGTGCCACCCGGGACTCCCGAACCGACTTCCCCCCCTCCCGTCCCGGTACCAACCCCACGCACTTTGCAGGACGCTCCCCACTCTCAGCCCCCGCTGCCACCGGGACGCCCGACCCCATGCACCTCCCGGTGCCCCCGGGGACATCCCACCTCCGGTGCCCCCCGCCCGGTCCCCGCAGCCCGCTGCCGCCCGTACCCGGGTGCCGGCGCGGCGGTGCTCCGGTTCCCGCTCCGCCGCCGCTGCCGCCGCCGCCGCCGCCGCTCGCCCCGACCACCGCCACAGCGC
>JAVKLA010000017.1:1890360-1909499 GCA_034782735.1 Sagittarius serpentarius | reverse complement strand
TTCAGGGTGGGGGGGGGGGGGAAACTGTGGGGAGGCAGGGGCCTGGGTGTGCAGGGTGGGATGCTGCAGGGGATGGGGGGGGGGGAGGGGAACGCACCATGGGGCACCGAGGAGGGGGTGCATTGCCCCAGGAACCATCTTGGGGATGATAATGGGAGAAACCAGACAGATCGCCCCAGTGTAGAAGCGATGCCGGGCTTTGCCGCTTCCCCCCCACAGGAAAACACCGCACCACCAAAGCCGTATTTAGGATTTAATTCAAGGCAGGAGGAGGAGGGCAGGGGGCAGCCAGAGCCCCAGACTGGCCTTCCACCGTCGGCAGACAGGAGGATTTAAATCGTTCCTGCAAGAGCTTCGCCTGTGCTGAAGACGGGGACATGGAGGAAAGAACAATTCCCGGAGGCAGACACCGTGTCTGCTGCGGACATGCTGCTCGGCTCCGGGCAGCCTCTTGCTGTGGTGCACCGGGAGGTAGCAGGAATTTTCCAGCTGGAATTGAGGGGTTTGCCCAGATGTTTATTTAAAATTTGCCAAAAACATCAGTTTGTAACAATCCCGCTGGCGTTCCACCCAAGCCACCCGCCCACAGGCTGTCCAGGGGTTACCAGGAGGCAAGCGTGCTCCCAGGGAGCATGCTCCAGCTTGGAAGTGCTGGGGAGACAACAGGATTGAGCCCACCACTCATCCCAGGGCACCAAACCACCACCTTTTATCAGGGAGTAAAGAAGAACATCCCATCCTGTTCCCAAAATCTGACCGACCAGGTAACAAGGCGGCCCCTTTGCCAAAGCCATCATCCCAGACCTGTTTGCCCATCACATTCCTGTAAGAGGAGTTAAGAATTTTTTCGCTTTAAAAAAAGCATGCTCTCAACTCACCCCCTGCCTCAATTTCCAGGACGGGGTTAAGAGTTTCCTGGGGGCCGTGGCAGGAACTGCAGACAAAGCTGGAAACCAAGGAGGGGCGAGCCCAGATGGCGGCTCCCCCTTCGCCACCAACACCATTAGTCTGAGCCCACTGGGGACGCCAGGTCCCCGGCGGATTTTCCCCTTGATCCGCTCACAACATGCTCCTTCACGAGAGGCTCTAATTAGGGAGAATTAGTGGGGGCCGTTTGCCCTCTGAGCAAACAGGGTTTTACAGGGATGCTGGGCAGTTTGGACTCAGATTTATCCTTCTTTGAAGCTGTGGGTCCATGTACAGAGACCCAGGGGGACGCTTCGGGGAGCCGCCCACCGTACCCCGCCCCTGCTTCCAATTACTGTCCCCCAGAGCGGGAGACGGGATTTCAGCTGCTCATCCCCTGTGTGGGTTGGAAATCCCACTCTGCCACATCCTCATCTCACCTCTGCTACGATCAAGACATCTCCTGAGCGCACAGCAGACGATTCAAGTTGCATCTCCATTAATAAGGGGAACATTCAACATGAATATTTGCTGAGCAGGATTCCGGGGGAGATTATTTCAGCTGCGGACAAATACGCCTCCGCAGACCCTTCTCTGGGGACTGGGGGACTAGAAGCTCTGCCAGTCTTTGCCGCTCAGTTCCTACCCCTCTACACCATGGCTCACCCTCTGCAGCAAACCACGAGAGAGACTCCAACACCTCACATGAATAAAACAAACTTTTAATAATGTACAGCAGAAATCGACAGCCTTGTTTTATATTAAACAAAAGATTTCCTATATTACATTGTATTTACATTTGCATACTGAAGAGGTAAAGTGTCTAAGTGGCTATTTTACAGTCCGTTTCTAATAAAATATACAAAACCAAACAAATAAAAGGGGCAGATAAGTACCAAGAGATCTGTTCTGAAGCCAGCGTACCACTGATTAACCCTGCACGACAGACGAGAAGCACAAGCTCCATACCTCTGCCTCTCCCCAACATGATTTGCCCTCGAGTATCTGACATCTCCCCTCCTCGTTTTGAGCTGCTGCGGCGTCGGTCTCTTGTCCTGAACTGTCTGCAGTGTTGCACTTTTTTCCAGAGCTGCTGCAGCCCCCTCTGAGCCGGGCAGCGATTCCTATGTTTGCTACCAGTCAGCTAAGTAAGCACTGCACCTCCCTGGCACATGTTTGCATGAAAAGTGCTGTATAAATGCTACATAGTCAGCGTTCCCACCTCGGATCCTCCTCGATTTTGACCACCTCACGATGGCATCTCTCTACAAACAAGATTTCTTCTGCAATCCTGCTTATAGGGGATACCCTGTCATCCTGCCCTCACCCCTTCTTAACCTTACCCGGTCTGACACCGCTCCGCTGTCTGCTGTTTGGTTTAGCGCTGAGGCAGATGCATGTGTGGCTACAGTTGAAGGGGTGGGTGAGTGAGTCAGTGCAAGTTACGTAGCTGATTTAATGTCCTCGAGAAGCAGCCTGCACAGTTAACGGGGTCGGGAGACTCGTACTCGGAAATGAGAGCCCGCAGTGCTCACGGAGGAGCGCGCAGCAGACGTACCTACCGGCGTGACGGGCTTTCCTACGGCAGTTTATTTCACAGCTGCTAAGACTTTGTCCCCAACCCGCCGGGATGGGCCATCGCCAGGGTCCCGTTACAGCAGCCGAAGAGTCTTTAGGGTACCTGTGAAGTGCCCACCACCTCGGTTTCTAAATGCAGAAGGGTTTGGTTAAGGGACGTATGGTACTGGAGACACACAGGGTAACCTCTGGCTGAGATATGAGTCAGAACAAATCGGAAAGGGAAGGGAAGCTGTACATTCACAAAGCGTACACTCCACACTGCTCCATGAACCAGCCCGAAGTCTGCTGGCCCTCCCATGACAGCTCTGCACCGCCCGACCGCTAAACTCCGCGGGAGGATGCAAAATGGCTCCAAACACGATGCAAAAAACACGCTCCTCACTTTACATAAAGTCACAGACAAGATAGGGAGTCTGGGGGAAGACTGACGCACGGACAGATACACAGACAGCAAGAACAGAGTGTTTTAAAAAAAAAAAAAAGTTAACCCCGGTGGCCGGAGCAGAGATGAAACCTCACCTTACAGAGCAGGCGCAAGGTTTGAGTAGAAACAGTTCCAGTGTAAATCGAGCTGTGTGCATTTGGTTTTTTTTCTTTTTTTTTTGCAGTGATTTCTTTACAAACAAACAGGTCAAGAGGTAATAATTATAGATTGTTTTTCTTCTCTTATAAAGAATTAACAATATTAAAAAAAGTTAAAATCCAGACCCTCCCATAAAATAATAATAATAATAAAAAAAATAATCAAAACCACTCCAGTTAAAAGTTATGGCTTCAGAGTTATATACCGTAGATACTGACCTAACCACCAAACAAACGGCACTTCCCAGACCGCCTTTAATGCTGCAAACAGCACGACAGACTCAACCCTCCTCAGCTACTTCCATTTCTGCTAGGCCCAGCTGTAGACAACAGTCAAACCAACTCTACTTCACCCTGATTCGGCATTTAATCAAAAGAAAATTCATGCAGTTCCCCCCACCCCACAAGTTATACACAGCCACTTCCAGATTATAAGGTATTTATATATGTATATTAAAAAGATGGACATCGATTTCCAAACCCACACCCCGCTGTCAGATCTTGCCAAGCGCCGAGTACCTCTCGGGAGGTGCAGCGCACGCCCAGGCACCCGGGCCCCTGCAGCTCAGGCCCTGAGCAAGTCTGCCCCACGCTGCCGAGCACGCCTGCGAGGGTGCCTGGAGAGTGGACTCGGGAACGGCGTTCCTACGAGAACGGTCCCCCACATTTCCCCATGGCCTGGTCTCCTTCCAGCCGGGCGCAGTGCCTGCTCTCTCTCTGACATGCATCTCAGCTCCATGGCATCTCCCCCGGCCCCAGGTCTCTCTTTCCCCCCTACCAAGAACTACAAACCCCAGGGGCTCAAGACAAAAAAACCTGGATTCCAGGAGTGAAGTCAGTTCCTCATTTGTTTTGTCGTAAAAGAAAAAAAAAAGAAAAAAAAAAGAAAAAAAAAAAGAAAAAGGAGGGGGTGGCAGTGAGGCAACCTGATGGGAAGTTCCTGCAGCTGGCGTACAGACAGCAAGGCCACAGCACCCATCGGAGAGCTAAGGATCTGGTTTTAAGCAGCCTGTCCAAGCTAGACAATGCTCACTACTCAACAAGGAGAGCACCAGCGCGCACAGCTCAAAAAAAGGACACTCTAGATTTGCACATGCACAGAAAGCACGAACAGAGATGAGCCACCCTACGGGCAGACACTGCACGTCTACGGAAGGAGATGAACAGGCACAGGGGACACGCGCACCTTGCGCATGCATACACCATTGCGCACACTGACAGCCAGTCAGATTTCTGTTTTTGACTTAGAATTTTTCAAGCTTAAGAAAAAGGAGGGAAATGGTTTCATGAAGCTGATAAACTGTTCAGGCTCAGCCTCTCAGAAGGGAGCACCATTTGTTTTGCAAATGCTTTTTCTGCATTAACATGCCAGTCCCTGGAAAAAATCCTCAGAGTACGGCAAGAAAACCTTCCCTTTCCCTTCCCACTCCCAGCACCTAGCACCCTGGCCTCAAACACTGCCGACGGGTGCACCGCGCGCACTGAACTTTACAGGGATTTCCATTAAAGAAACAAGAGTTACAATCATGGCTGAGATCCCTCAGGTTAAGTCCCTCTCAAGTCTTCACGCTGTCAGGAGGTGATCATAAAAGGTTTCTGATTGTTTCATACCCAAGCAGGGAAGAGCAATTCAATAGGCTCCGTCACCCCACCTAGCAGCCTGTAGGTCACGCTGTCTGGTTGGTAGCAGTAGATTGGGCAGAAACACGAGGTAGGCCTCCATCACACGTCTACTCTAGCATGGCAGCTTTTGTGCAGTTTCCTCCTGCTGGGGCTCAGAGCCTAGATTTTCACATCTTCCTGGACACTGAGCTGTGAGAGGGTTTTCTTAATGCGGAGGGCGGTGAGTCGAGCCGCTCCGTTGGCGTACCAGCACTCTCGCATCATCTTACCCATCACCCGTAGTGCCTAGGCAAGAAACAATAGCAGATGTCAGTGCTCTCCTCTCCCCCGACCCCAAGTCGGTCTGCCGGGCTGCTGCTGCCTCCACACCTCCTAAAATTGGAGCTCAACTTACAGTACTTACTCTTTACTCACCTTATTGAGGGGGAAGGGGACGTGAAGACGAAAGCAGACCTTACCTCATAGCTTTGCCACCAGTTCGGGATATTAGGCCGTAATTTCTGATCACATACGACCTTTCGCATCTCCTCAATAGAAGGATCAGAGGGTACGAGGTCATAGTACGGAAGCTGATACTCTTCATGGATACCTGAAAGGCAGAGAAGTGGAAATGCAGTTCCTGGGAGAATGGATCATCACCACAGCGCTCACTGAAGGCAGACTGATACTGGCTTGGACTACATGACTCATTGCTGAGATGCGTCAACACTTTGCAGTTATTTAGAACAGAAATGAAGAATCTGGGATTTCAGTTTACAAGAAAAATTCAGGGAAATAAAATGCAGCTGCCCAAACTGGAACAGAGCCAGCGTGCTGTGATCAACACCTCCCAGCACAGAGGCAGGGTCACTGAATCTCAAGTGAGCCAAAGGCAGCAGGGCTGTCACATGCATGATGGTGCTGCACTCCTGCCTGCAGCTGGATGTGCCAAGACGCTCATTTCATACTGATTCAGGGAAAGAAAGTCACCCACCACATCAGCACCACTACTTCCTTAAAAATCCATCCAAAGGAACAATCAGTCAGAGCATTAACCCCCACTTCCTCACACAGGCCAGTCTTAACAGCAGTCACGGGTCCCTTCTGTTAACTCCCTTGGTAGCAACACACACGGACATATCCTCCCGCAGCCCTGTTCTCCAGGGTCCCTCAAACCTCACAAACACCTGATCAACAGGAACACCAAGGCTGGGAAGCCCAGGAGCAAGCCAAGCCAACGGCATGGACACACGAAAGGTACTACCTCCTGCGTTGCACCTTCGAGCAATCTCCCAGTAGACCAAGCCCAAGGCATAGATATCGGCACATTTAAATGAATCAAAATGCTTCATGTTAATGGTTTCATCCAAGACTTCAGGGGCCATATATCTGCAGAACAGAAAAGGAACAGCATGTTAACTTTGACAGGGGATTCTCTGGAAGATAGTAAACAGCAAGTTCTCCCACACAGCATTTCCCAGCAGATAAAACTCTGCTCTGCACAGCCTTAATCAGAACAGAACTGGGCCCTGTGACCTAATAGAGTGAACAAAAGAACTCAAAAAGAATAGCAAGTTGGGAAAGAGGTAAACACGTCCAAAAGCACATCAGGCTCCAGACAGCAGGCCCCAAAAGGCATTTGAGAATGCCAAGCTTGTTGTCAAGTATTACATCAGCTCCCTGGTGCTGAGTTTATGTAGCTGGCCTACACCTCTCAGCCTGATGGCACCTGGAGACAAAGGTACTGACATCCCTTCAGCATCAATCTGGGCATAGTGCTGACGCTCTGCGGGACACTTGGAAACGCTTAAGACAAGAGAATTTCACCAGTGCTCAACCAGCAGCTCAACCATTTGCTAGTCACGCTCTGACGCCTTCGAACGCTGGCCAAGAACACCGTTCTCCTACCGTTTGGTTCCGACCCTTTGATTTGGTGCAATATCAATTGTATCCGTAACCGAATCATGCCGGACGGCCAGACCAAGGTCAGCGATGGCACACGTGCCATTCTTCTTCACCAAGATGTTCTTGGATTTCAGGTCTCTGTGAGCAATCCCAGGCTTTCCTAACAGAGCAAAATAAAAAGTAGCAAGGGTCAAGGTCTGGTGAAATCTTAGTCACACTGGCACAGAGGCAGTACTGGATTTCAGGGCGTTAGTTAGAGTCTCAGTGTTGCAAGACATTTTCCTGTTTGGATACACTGTGAGCAGTGCTGACAGCCTATGGTATGCAAAGGCTCTACTTACGCTTCCGAGGCACTGCTGATGCAGTAGCAGCCAGAGGCCTCAAGAGGGACATAAACTCCATCATCCCAGGCATCAGACATGTTGATGTGGACGTAAGGAGTTCGTAATTCTGCTGCTGCCTGCACTAACATCCCACCCAAGTAGCACCAATTTTAGGATGGGGATGTGAAATGCCGATATAACTCCCAGGAGCCAGCGCAAGACTAACCCACTTTGCATCCAGCCAAAGCAAGCAGTCTATTTCTAGTCAATACTGACCAGATGAATCCGGGCTGACTCAGCCAGTGTTTTCTGTGCAGCACAACAGTCCCCCTCGTCAGTTCCGCTTTATTCTCCCCTCAAGAATTCCCAGCACCTTTTCAAACTTTGCTCTTACCTTGAGTACCCACAATCTCCATGTGTAGATGGGCCAGCCCGCTAGCAGCAGACAGGGCGAGCTTGATCATCCCCTCGATAGTCACCGTGTATCGATTAAGGTAGTCAAAGAGAGATCCGTGCTCATGGTAATCAGAGACAAGCCACAGCTGAGTCCACGTTCCATTATCTGCATCAGGAAAGAGACTGTGCTCAGACAGATACAACGCAGGGACGGCACACAACTATCCAGCGTTTTGCACCCTATCTTTTTGGTACAGAGAAGTGCTGCTGGGTAAGGCTGCAGCTCAACAGCCAGCCTGGGGGCAAATAAGGTAAAGAACTTTAAGGCAAAACTGCAAAGTACAGCTAATGCACCATCGCACCTCTCAACAACAGCAGTAATTTTACCATCTTTGGGCAAGAAACATTCAAATACGTAGCTATTTGAAAAGCATGTTGTCAGTTTTCTTCAACCATTTCATTGTAAATCCCAGTGAAGAAATGCAACACTCCCAAGAGCAGACTGCAGGCTGGTGAAGTCTCTGCTCTCAGGACCAAGGCACTTTTTACCTTTGTTATCCGCAGCAATAAATCCCAGGATGTTCTCATGTCGCAACATAACGGTTTGATATATTTCCGCTTCCCTAAACCAGGAACGCTCCTCACGTGAAGAGAAGATTTTTACAGCTACGTCACCTCCACGCCACCTGCCACGCCACACTTCCCCGAAGCGGCCTTTACCAATGATCTCCTGAAGGACAATTGTCCGAGCCACAGTCCGTTGGACAAAAAGCGGCAAACCTACAGACAAGAAATTGGACGAATGGATGCCTGTTGCAGCAAAAAGAAACTCCTGAAAGCCCAGAGTCTGAAGTAGAGCATCATCAAACCTAGAAGGCTCTACATTTGATAACAACCAGCAGCCTAAGCAAGGCCCAAACCAGCAAATGGTGGTAGCTCCTGCATAGGATGTGCCATTTGGCTGCTTGGGCAGCATCCACATATCACTTTGAAGTAGCTTGCAAACCACCAGTGATTAGGCACAGAGCAGCTGAGGAACTTCTGCTCTGTGGCAGATCAAAGTAACTTTAGCCTGAATATGCAAAGAATGGAACTCGTTGAAGACAGACTCTGCTAAAAAGCAGTAAACCCCCAGAACTTCTCTTAAGAAAGGAGTCCTAACATAGCTGTCACCTCTTACATAAACTACAGAGCTCACCTGCTGAGAGTGTGTACAGAAGAGATCCCAAAACATTTTATATATAGCAGATGTGGTGCTAAAGGTTTATTCCCTGGTCAAATATCAGGTTGCTATATTCTCTGCCTCTGTGGATTATCCTACAGTTTTCCATCTGCTGCAAAATTCTTTTTTTTTTTTTTTTTTTAACTTAACTGCTTTCATAGTTCAAAGTCATGAATAAAATTATGAATTCCCTATCTGTTCTGGGGACAATTTAAGTACTACAGAAGTGAACACTGGACTTTGTTCACTTTGGAAGACCCAAGGATTCTTTGGGATGAAACAGGCTGTGCAAATTCAGTATTTGCACACTGTAAAATTTTCAGCTGCTGGCATAGTTCCCATTTTCCTGCCAGCTTTGACGCAGGTGACATCCTGCATCCTCCTTTGAAAGCCAGCAACCCACAGGTTAGCAGTTAATGTCTGTTCCCAACCCAAATCCAGTTCCAGGGCTAAATTTGAAATAGATGCCACCGTTTGAGTTACCCTCTTGCAGAAAAGGAGGAAAGCTACACAAAATTATTTTTACACATTAGTGGTTAAGGAGGACTTGAACTATTGCTCTCACCTAGCCTAAGCACTGAACACTGACAGGGGGCCGTGGCTACAGCCTCTACCACATGACTGAATTTAAAACACGCCCTCCACATTACTCATGACAAGGCAACCTGAACAAGCTGATGAGGCAATGGCTTTGCAGCCGTGCAAAGCTGTGGCAACCAGGAGCCCAGAACAGACTACGCCACTACAACTACAAGTTCTCATTCGTCATTTCTAGTCATATCTTAATACCCGAGCCAGAGCCGGAGGTGGAGAGATCGTAGACTAGATCTTGCAAGGTCTTATCCTTTGACAGGCACATTTCACAAGAGGGGTCTTCCATGTCCAGCCGCTGACGATTGTGATAGACTCGTTGGTGGTGATGAAAAACAAAGACTACTATGATCATGACAACAAACACAAGGAAGACAGGTCCGGCAATCACTGCCACCAGCTCCACAGGACCCCAGCTTGATGGGGGCTCGTTATCTTTCAGGTGTCCTTGAGGGGAAAGGGAGGAGAAAACCAGACACTTTTAGAAAATTATCACTCCTTCACAAGCGTTCTTTAAGGACTTTCTTCTTCTGTTTTAATTATCCTCTCAGAGCCTGGACAATTTTAGCTTACTGTTCCAGGATGGTAGAGGACACATCAAATAACAGTGTTAAGACAAGACAAACCACAGCTAAAACCCCCAAAAGAAGATGGTGCTTAAATTGTGGGATCAGGGGTTACTGGCACTTGCTATTTAAAAGAGGACAGGAGCCTGTTCTGGGCTGAATTTGCTAGAACAGCCTGCATTTTACCTTCCACTTGAACTCTCCAAGTGGGAGAAAAAACCACCAGTCAATAAGGACTCATTTGTCCCTCTTTCCCCTTCACCCTGTAGCAACCAGTGAAGACTCGTACCTGAAGACAAGAATTACTTGTCTTTTTGAGAAGAGATAAGACTTCCCCACTGCACCCAAGGAAAATGGATACTGCAGTCTTCCTATGACCCACTAAATAACCACCCAAAACGGAGAGTAACGAGGTATGAGGAAGTACCACGAGCCCTCTCTGCCCCAGGAATTAGAAAGAAGCAGACGTTTCCCACACCCTCACTCAAAGGCAGGGCTGCTTCCTCTTTGCGTATTTAGAATCCAGGCACCCCTCCACCCCACACACCTTACTCTGAAGCTGCTGCAACATTCCCATACTCGCAGCTCATCACTGAAAAGATCTGCAGTCCTAGAAGGAAATCCACTCTATCCGATAAAAGGCAGGCTACACCGCAACTCAGTGCCAGAAAAGGGATCTGAGCTGTGCCAGGGAACACGCACTGTCCTCAGGCCACTGCAGGCACAGAGCATCACGTAGCAGAAGCTTGTATTCCCCAGACTTTGGAATCTTCTCCTACCCTAAAGTACAGCCTCATCATCTGGTGACATTTTGTCAGCCATAGGGGACTTCAAGCAACTTCACATTTTAATGTGAAGTAGTTTGTTATTATTTCCACTTTACAGATCAAGGAAATAAACTTGGTGCTGAAGTTCACACAGCAACCTAAGGGAAGAAGTGAAAACAGGGCCAGGAACTCCTTATTCCCAATCCCAAACAGACAGTTTCTCTCCTCCCCACTTCAAACAGACCATTTATTTAGCTCTCTACTCACCACTGGGAACCATTAAATCAATTTTGTTGCAAAAATCAGAGTAGCAGCAGTGAGTATTACGCAGATCTTCTGAACTCAGACAATAGAAGGGTTTCCCAGCAGGAATCAATTTTGCTTCAGGAATGCAGGTCCGAACGTGATGTTTAACACCATCCAGGTTGAAGACCGAGACCATGCACGCGCCGTCCGTTTCACACGTGGAGTTTGCTTGTTTGCAGTCGGAGCACAAACATGTCAAAGCTGCAGAAAGCAAACCAAGACCACCTTCTTAAAACTCACCGGAGACCAAATGCTCCAACAAGAGAAAACTTTCTTTAAATGTCCCATTTCAGAGGGAATGGGCCATTCTTAGGCTCAGGAAGAACTGGCTTCAGGAACAGGTCATATTCAGTATTTCAGACCTGCAAGAACCCAATTTAAGCACAAAATACAACGTGGAAGCAGAGGAGCCTTTCCAGAAGATGACTGTCCAGACAGCCCTTTTTCCTGCCCGTTGCGACCACTGACAGTGATGACCCAAATCATCCTTGCAAACTAAGCCAGATTTTACCAAGATCCACTCCCAACCCAACCTAGGGTCAGAATCCAAATTGAAAACAACAATTACTCAAACTGACAGACTTGATTTCACCCAAACTTGCTGTCCAGGCTTCCTCAGCTACGCCAAAGACAAGCTGCCCATTACAGGTTAGCGAGGGACGACCACCCCAGCTCACAGGAGACAACAAGCAGTTGGCAGATGCCAAAACAAAATCTATTCAAACCAACTACACAAGCCAAGCGTGCTACACCCAACTAGATCAGCCACTTATTTAGTACTGCTTTCCTGATCCGAGACACTACCTTGGGTCAAATAAATTCCTGGCTTTTTGCCTGCTCTTCACGAAGATTACTTGGGTAAAGAGCAAAGGAGAAACTCCAAGGCAGATTCCCACATTCTTCCTCCTCCCAGCTGTCATTGTGCTTTTCTCAAGCTGCCTGAAAAACTGTAAGCAAATCCCCAGGCATCGCCATCCTTGGGAACAAAGAGCGAATACAACAATGTCAAGAAGAAGGGTGGGGCTTGTTTAGCAGCATGCAGTATTTTCTTCAGCTTTCATCAGATCTTTCAGCCTCCCCGGAGGGATTCAGAAACATGTACTTACCCGCTGCAGAAATGGTCTTTCAGGTAGAGAGAGCTTGAAGAAGTGTTTTAAAAGATACAAGCGCCACAGTTAACTCTCCCCAGTCTGATAGCTAAATCCTCTATGTCTGCTTGTACCCTCTCGGTCTAAAGACATAGACCAAAGTCACTGTCAGCACTCCTGTGTGTGTCAACCACCTTCCGGGGGGGCAGCGGAAATGCTGAGCCCTCAGCCATACCATCTCTGGCAACCAGCAGATTTAAGGAGCATCAGCATTCAGGGATATTCATGGCACTGGAAGAGCCAGCACATGGTCCAAAGCACAGCAGAAAGTTACGCTGCTGGGGGCACGTTACCTTTAGCTTAACGAAAAACAAGCAGGTCCTGATCAACTTCAGGGTTCCTTTAGGAGGAAGACCCCCATTTTCCCTTATCACCAGGGTCCTAGGTAAATCAGTTAGGCTAATTGCATTACTATTCACTTAATTCTCTCTGGACACTGTACTCTTCATTTCCTAGCTGTTGTTGTGAGCTGCCTAACAGCTCCAAGGTGGGCTGCAGTATTTCAGACAGGCTAAATGCAGATGCTGGTGAGTTTTGAACCAACAGATACAAAACTGCAGAAGCAGTAAAAAGCCAGTAAAACCCAGAAGAGCTGTTAAGTGAGAAGTCTTTAAACAGCATCATGAGCAAATGTAGCTTATTGCTATGTGTTTAGCACAGCCCAAGGAAAAGGGACATAGAATAGAAAATGGACAGGGAAGACCCTGAGACTGAACCGTATTGAGAAGGGTTGAGAGCACCATACCCATCAATTATGTAGCTTTTAAGGGTAAACTTTATAATGAAAGGAAAAAACCCATTAACGTTCAACTCAAACAGCTCCGAGTACAGTGTTTTCCAGCGGTCAGCAGAGCACAAAGAATACAATTCTTCTGAAAAATACACACACTTTGGGGGAACAAATGTTGGTTATAATGGAGATTTTATGAAAACATAAGAAAGGGAAGAGCAGCCAGGGCACATTCCTACCTTCAAGTATACTTAAAAGGAAATAGTGTTTTAAAGCATCTCCTTTATTACTTTATTAAAACTCAAGGTACAAATTAAAAACATTTAAACCACACACATTTCACCATGTGGGCTCTTTTCAACTTGATTTAGATACAGCAAAACTGAACTTGTTCCTGTTATACTCATTTCTAAGGTCTCAAACCCAAGATCTAGGCTATGGCAGTTTTGCTTCCAGAAGCTCAGAAGTAAACAAAACACTTCAATGCACTAATAAAACTGGTTTTGTAAACTTCTTACTGAAGTATGTGGCCTGAAACTAAACGTGCCTTTGAGAACGAAAGCAGAGGAGCTGGTTGTATCTGCTCAGTTTCATTTGTAGAATTAAAAAAAAAAAAAAAAAAAAATAGAAAATCAGTTTACCTGCAAGGTACAATACCAGAGCCCCAGTGTGCAGGGACAGAGTAAGAAGATCCTTAGCTGTTCTGCACAGAAAGCAGAAGTTTCCTGCTAAGGAGGGGCATGCCCCAGAGAACACAGCCTCATTTCACCTCGTGGTGGTGTCAGCTGATGTTCCCCCTTTGAGACAACTGCTCTTACACAGCAATTCTAATGTTTGCACCTCAATCCCCCCCATGGTGAGGAGAGCAGTGCGAACAAAGAAAATGAAGCCTTCAGCATCCATATGTACTTCCTCCACATCTTTCATGAGACGCCCTCAAGGGCTTTCCAGATATTCCACCTCTAGGCTGCAGGCAAACACTCTCAGATTTTAGGGAAGACGGTCAGAGCCCTGGGTAGAAGCTGAAATCCAGCTCCAGCCTCCCGCACACAGCCAGGAGTTGACTGTCTGTATTTTTATTATGAAAAAGCCCAGGATATACATCTACCATCACTACAGCCATATCCTCCCTAAGCATCACCTACCACCGGCTGCCAGCGCTGCAGCGAGAAGGGCCCCACTCCCGCAGGCACCGGCCATGCCAGGGAGGAAAGGCCTGTCTGCACCGGGACTCGCCAGGAACCGGGGAGCTTCTGGCAGAGAGGAGAGTTACAGGGCAACCCATGCAGGTCCAGCATTTCAAGTCTGATTAACCGGAAGGGAAAATTCTTTTCCTATCAGTAACACTAGAAGCCAGGAAAAAGCAACTGCTGTTTCCCCTTGGGTGGGGGTCAGAAAGTGGATAGGTACGCAAAGCCCCCCGCCAGACATCTCTTGGGTGCTCCTGAGAGCAGTTGGGGACGCCTGGGCAAAGCAAAAGGAGACAGGAGTGAATAAAAACATTTTTCATGCCAACAGCATTCTTTTTATTTGGGAAGAAAAGCTTCTATTGAGCAAACCATATAATCTACTTAATAAAAGAAACTGACTGGGCTGAAGAAAATAGATGGGGCAAAGGAAAACAAAAGAGCAGTTCACACTGCCGGGGTGGCGAGTTCCCCTCTCCCAGAACGCCTGGGGATGAGTCTGCATGGAAGGTGCTACAGAAGTTGGCAGCAGAGTCTGCTCTATCTGCTCAGCACACTCTTTCTGACATTCTGCTCAGAGACAAACCCAACCCTTTAAAGAAGCTGTTTAAACAAGCCTAACATTAAGCTGCAGATGCTCAGAACAAAAGCTTTGTTCTCACTCAAGAGATGGATCAGGTTGGTATTTATGCTGAAGCAAACCCTCACTGCGATTTAATCCAAGGCAGAGCACAGGCAGTCGTGAGATCAATCGCAGGAGTGAGCCAGCCTGGTGCAGGCCCTCACCACTCTTCCTAAAAACTGGAACAGTCAGTTGGCACTACCAAAAGCCAAACTATCCTTCATCCTCAACTAACGCAGCCCAGGGCTCGGCTGCTGGGCCGAGTACTCCTTCAAGTGACCAACCTGAGCCCAAGAGTTGCTTCTGCTCCCCACAGGGTACCCAGGGAGGGTCACGGGTTGCAGGCAGCAGCAGGATTGCTCCCAGCAGGAACCAGGGCCATGGAGGTATTAGTATCCCTTTGCATTAACTACAGCAGAGAGGAAAACAAGACAAGGCCCTCTTGTACCAAATTCCCCCATTAAAGGTGATGCGTATTGACAAAATGAATCCAAACAAACAGGCAGGGGTCCATGGATTAGAGCTCCAGGCTCCAGTGAGACTAAAATATTAAGCTCTGACAGTCAAAGAACATTTCTTTTTTTCCCAGCAACTATCTGAGCTCATTTTGCACATATTTATTCTCACACAGGATTGCATGTGTCAAGATGTCTCTGCAGCTAGACAGCGGAAAGTTTCACAGCAAAATCTAATGTAATGGTGTTAACCACCTTTTGGAATACATTTTCCAAAATCTCCTGAAGCTGTGCTATTCAAGATGACATTTTCTCAGGGCTAAATGCTACCTGATCAAGATGTATTAAGATAATTAACCTGAAGATGATCATTGGTAAAATTGCCAATAACCACCCACGTATTTACCAGATAAACAGATTTTTGCAGAGATTGTAAGCTGCTGTTCTTTTTCAACAGTTTGAATCAAGGCTGGAAGAACAATGATTCCCCTGACTTCTGAGCCTTTATAAGGCTCTGGAACAGGAGCTGCAATTTATTATGTCTCTGTACAGCACCTAACTTAATGAGACCCAATCTGGTAGTGATGTTTTTTAATGCTGCAGCAGCATAATGTTAGCAAGAGAAATGGAAAACAATTGGGTTTGTACCTCTGCTGTTTCTTTAGATGCTATAATGAAGAGGGGCATGTGTAAACATGCTTGGAAGAAAGAAATACCTTTCAGTGTTTCACTATATGCTGTGCCGAAATAAATAAAGAATAACCTTTATCACAGAGTGTTTTGCCCAAGAGCAGGTTAGGAATAAAATCCACTCGCTTGCAGCAAGGGAGCAGAGGTCTGCTGCAGGAGTCCCTTCACGCTCCTCTGTCGACCATATATATGACCCCAAGACAAGCCATCTGATGAAGACTTTAAAAAACAAAGATTTACTTTCCATTATATTCACCTCGATTTTTCTGCTTCCTGGGGTCAACAACTGGGATCCCTACATCTCTATCTAGGATACGTCCAAGTCCAAAATGCCCACCTTATATAACACACCAGTGCTTTCTCCAAGCCCCAGAGCCAGCTCATCTACACCTACCGCCTCCAAATTCAAGTGCAAGGCTAGTTCTGGATGCTCACACAGCCCCTGTCTCCTTACAAAGGAGCTGACGAAATGAGTATAGATTTGCTCTTCTGTAGATACAGTACCACCACCTTGAATATCTTTCCTACATCTCGCTGCCCCGTCAACTTCTCCTACTTTTGAATCTCAACATTTCTTTTGCTCCTTGCTGGTGCTTATGAAATCTACTGACCCACTGCTGCTAAATGAAACAGAGTTAAAATTAGCTGCAAAGTACTAAGAAAAAAGCACTTTCACGCAAGTCATCCAGAAACTAAAAATTATGCTAGGATATTTAAAGCTGGAAACAAGAGTCTGAACTTTTTCAAGCTGGCTGCAGTCCCCTGGCACAGGCTGAACCTGACATGAAGACATCATGGCTGACGAGAAAACAAACTAAATGGAAAAAAAAAGGCAGAAAGAACACGCTCTCACCCTTAAAGTGAAGAACTTTCCCTGCATCTACTCAAGTAACAGAAAAGGAGAGCTTCTAAATGAATTTTAAATAAGCGAATTGATAGGAGTCTCATCATTAATAGGTTAATTAGAAGCAGCCTTGACATTGCTGCTGCTGTTGTTGTTCAACTCAGAAAACAGACATATGGCTCCGAACTCCCTCTCCAGGCTCTGGTCTGACACCTATTTTGTGTTTTAACTTGTTAGGAAACCAGTTTAGGAGCCACTCATACCATACCAGTACTGTGGAACAAAGTCCTGCAAACCAGCCGCATGGCAAGGCGGATGCACAGCTCATTACTGATGGCTTTCAAGACTTAAAACCAATGCTGTGTATTCTCAGGCAACTGGCACATCCTTGTTCGGAGCCTAAATAACAAGTTGTTTAATGTGCAGTTATATTCTGACACCCAGCAGTCCACAGGTTACTTCCAAGAAGCCCACAGAAGGCAGCAAGCGCTAGAAAAGCAAGCCTTTGTCAAGGGGCTTTAATGTGCAGGGAAGCCTGCTTTTCCGATGAAAAAAAGTAAACATGGGTCCACAATCAAAGAAAAGGGAAGCTGGAAAGCCAGTGGCTTAAATAATGAGGACAAAAAGGGGTCTCCCACCCTGTACGACTGCTCACACACAAGGGTCTGACTCTATAAGCTCAGCACCAGTGAACATTTCATCCCTGTAATACCATCGCAGCGTTCTCCCTTGAGATGCGCAATTCCTTCTTGGTCTGCTCAGATAACCGCGCTGGCTGTGCGGTGGAGAACATATTTCCACTGGTCAACACCCAGTGAACTTTGCTTGCTGTTAAAAGAATTGACGTTTTACTTCACTCCTTTCGCAATAGCGATTTCCGGAGCATCCACTACTGGCAGCGGATGGTGTACCCAGGGAAAAAAAAAAAAGTCTGAGCTGTCTGGCCAAGGAGCTGAAGGAGTTCAAGAATGCTTGTTGGACACTGTTTTTAATTTCCAGTTAGAGAAGTCTTTCTTGGAAAGTTGTAAGATGTAACTTATGGACCATGCGGAGTTTGCCTGATTTAACTGGGGAAGTATTTTAAGCAGGTGGTAATAATAAAATGTGCTGGCCCAAGATTGCCCCCCACAGTATTCTTTTGCTTTATTTCAAGTATGCAAACAAAGCCTACCTACAACCACCCTACAACCACCGCTGCAGAGGCAACTTTTTTTCCCCCCTTTTCCTTTTTTTTTTTTAAAGGAAGGAGCATGGGGGAGTGTTTTCTATTCTGTTTACCGATGCACACAGAGGTTCACAACTCCTAAGCACTGCATATATTAGGATGTTTTTCCAACCTACCCTGAAATAAGCAGCTGTTAAGACCTCTTGTATAAAGCACAATAGTAAGGGCAGCCCTTGCTGGCTGAGGAGGCACACCGAGCATGCATCACAGCTGCTCAAGCAGCAAACAATTCACAGGGTTAAGAGTCCCTGTTCCCTACCATCCTGCACCCAGCTCCACAAATGCAGCTCCCTTGCACCCTTGAAGCCAGGCTGAGCTCCCACCTTTTACCGGACAGCACAAAGAAAAACGCACAAAGAAAAACGTACAGCACATACTGAGCGGAAACAATAGCCAGCCATACAGAGGCCAATATCAAAGGCACTGATAGTCAGCCGAGTTTCCAGGAGATACACAGTCAATTGGCCCTTTCCGGTTTATTTATTTATTTATTTTTTTTAAATAAACACCAGCTGTATATAAAATGTGAGGTGAAAGTCTGAGAGCAGACGTGCAATGAGTCCCATTTGGTCCTGCTTTGCCATTTATCACATAAAGCTGAAACACCTTCCTAAGGCTGGATTTTACTTTAGGTTAAAACAAAGCACAGCCACTCTCCCCTAAAGCACATTTGTATTACCAAGATTCAACGGAACTCGCAAATACACCCCTAACCTACTGCCCTAGTGGGGTTTAAAGCCATTTTCTGTAGCTAACAAGTCCAGATCTGCACACACACAGTTATTACCTTCTGACAGTTGGTTGGTAATACATAACACGAACGGTGAGAGGATTGGGGAGGAGAAAAATGTTTCAGTGCAGTTCCTGTTGGAACAGGTACCCGCGTTACACAAGCAGTGATCACCCCCCGATAGCCACAGAGAGATGGACTGTGCGGCGAAGCCTGGGACACAGGAGAGGCCACTGGCCTGTCCTCTGTCCCTGTCAACAGATACTCAGAGATGCTTTGCGCTCGTCCACCTCCAGGGAAATGGGCCAACCTCTTCAAAAGTGTGGAGCTGATACCCCTCGCTCTTCCCCTAGAAGCAGCAGCTGTTGCAACCCCTCAGGTAGAGAAAAAGGATCGCCACAGAAGAAACAACTGAAACAAAGAGTTTTCCCTCACTCACCTCCCTCCAAACAAACATCTACAGGATCCAGAGGCACAGGGTTTTAGAAAGGTTTCTTTAAAAAAAAAAACAAACCACCACAGATTCCAAGAGGCTATATATTAAGCACACACTACAATCTCTGGTGCATGGAGGACTGCCGAATTCCCCCCCTCAGCTGGGTCAACAGGCTGATGGGAAGAGGCCACAAACTCCTGAGGTCTGACCGAGGCTCAGCAACAACATGGTGGCACTTCCCACCCCAGGGCTGATCCGCCCTCCCAGTGCCTGCCCCACGCCGAGCCCCTGTTTCCTAGGGCCGCAAAACAAACCCGGTGACCCC
>JAVKLA010000017.1:1847364-1888468 GCA_034782735.1 Sagittarius serpentarius | reverse complement strand
CCCGCCGGGGGGGGTTGCGCGTGTGCACTGTGAGCTGCGCAGGGCGCCCTCCTGCAGCGGGTTGTGGGTGCGCAGGGGGTGGGGGGGGTGCGCGGTGTCGGGGTGCGCGGTGTCGGGGTGCAGCGGGAGGCTGGCGGGTGCAGGCAGGGGGCTGTGAGCCGCAGGCCTGGGGCAGCTGGCGCATGGTGGGGACGGAGCCGTGCCCGGGCCGGGCACCCCAAACCCTGGGCCGGGCACCCCAAACCCCAGGCTGAGCACCCTGAGCCCGGCCCCGCTCAGCCTGACATACCCCTCGCCCCAGTGCCAGCCCCACCGAAGGGCAGCGGCTGTCCTTTGCTGACCAGTTTCTCCCAGTCCCTAACTGGGAGCGGGGCAAAAGGGCAGGACAAGCCGAGCCCAGGGTGGCCGCAGCGATGTGCCGGGCTGGGCCGGGAACACGCAGGGGCCAAAACCCCTTGGCAGCTGCGCCCTCCTGAGCCAGCTCCCCTTTCATCCTGGGGGGGCTTCGCCCTCGCCCCCGGGCTATTGGCAGTGCAAACCCCAAGAAGCAGGAGGGCCGGCAGCCGCGACCCCCCCCAGGTACAGCCCCAGCCCCTCACGGGCGCAGGGAAAGGGTTGGGACGAGGCTGGAGTGAGGTTTATTGCGGGATCCGGTGGTGCCGGAGCGATACACGGCAGCTACACGGTGTTGAAGCAATAAATTAAGCCATGCAGAAGCACTGGGCTGCAGAGTCCCATCCTGCTGCATCGCCCGGTGCCCGGTGGGGGATGTTTGGCAGCTGTTAAGCGATAAAATAGCTTTACACTTTATTAAATATATTAAATCTTAGTAATTAAATAATTATGGAGCAAAGCTGGTTCTGCTGAACATCTTGGTCCTGTCCGAACAGCCCTGAACATGGGGTGGTTTTGGGGATGGCAGTGAGCGGTGTGGGCTGGAGCCGGCTGCGGGGTGCACCAAAATGTCCCAGAAAACACCAAAATGTTGGCAAAGATCGAAAGGGCTGGGAAAGGAGGGCTGCGGGCTGCTTGTCAGGGAAGGATCAGGCCACCATGGCTGCGGGAGCCCCTGTCTCGGTGGGTCCTTGTGCCGTGGGGGATGCTCAGGCCCTGCTCAGTGCTGGCAGCTTCTCGTCCTGGGGAGCCCCGAGATGCGCTGGGGTGAGGATCCGGCCCAGTCGGGGGGATGCTGCCCCTGAACCATCCTCTCCCAGTGAAATCCAGACCTTCTTCGGCAAGAGGCACGCCGGGCACTGCAGCCCTGCCGGGGAATTCCTGCTGCCGCCGCCAAGCCTGCGGCATCCCCGCTGCCAACGTGCTGGGCAGGCAGGTTTGGGCAGCACCCGCTGCCTGCGTGCTGTGCTGGGCGCCAGCGATGGGGTGGGTCCCCAGCCAGGCTTGGGGGCTGCAGCAGGGGATGGTGCTGGCTCCGGTGCCTGCTTGCCCCTCGGCCGTGGCATCCAGCTGGGGGGCTTAGGGTGGGCCGCCAGCCCCAGGCACCCGCTGCCATCCTCGCCAGGCAGGCGAGACGGGCCGGCATCAGATGACGGATCCAGGGGGTATTTTTGTAACCAGGCTGGAAAATTCCTCTCTTGCTTTTTTTTTTTTCCTTCCTATTTTTTCCCTCCTTGCAAATTAAAAAAGCTCCAAGGAGGGGTGGCGAAGGCGGGGGCTGCAACCAAAACCCACTCTGTGGCTGGGAGCCGTCCCGGTGTTGGCTTCGCCACCGTCCCCAGCGCAGCCTGCGAGTAGCTCCGGTGTGTGCCCGGCGCTCACTGCTCTGGCTTGGGCTTTTCCAGGGAATTGTTCAGCTTCTTCAACGTTTTTTTAATCCGCAGGGCGGTGAGGCGGGCCGAGGGGCTTTGGTACCAGCACTCCTTCATGATCTTTGCCAGCGCCGACAAAACCTGAGGGAGGCACAAAAAGGGGAAAACTGAAGGGTTTCATGGGGAGCAAAGGTCCAGCTTGGGTTGGGAGGGGGGTGGCCCCCCTGGGACTCACCAAGTCGGAGAAGAGGCGGTTGGGGATCACGGGGGTCTGCTGGTCGATGCACACCACCTTCTTCATGTCCTCAAAGCTGGGGTCACTGGGGACGGCGTCGAAGAAGGGAGGCCGGTACTCCTCCACGATGCCTGCGGGAGCGGGGGTGTGTGTGAGGGTGGCAGGAGGGTGCAGGATTCACCCCCCACCCTACATATCACATGGTGCCTGGTGGGGGCTGGTAAGACCGACCTGCACCCTGCCTTGGGTGGGCACGTGGGGGTCTGGGAATTGCTGGTGTGATTTGCCCCACCACACCGGTGGTGATGCTGCTTGTGGGGTACATGGCTCCCGCCCCGGCTGCATCGTGGGACCTCTCCGGGATGGCACGGGGTGGCCGGGGCCAGCTCCAGCACCAGCTCTGACACCACTGGTGGCTCTAGCACCAGCTCCAGCACTGGCAATAGTCCAGCACCAGCCCTACCATGAACAATAACTCCAGCACCAGCTCTAGCGCCGGCACCAGCTCCCGGCACCGATGCCACCTCGCAGCCCTGCGCCTCCATCTGGCAGCCCCATGGCGAGCCCGCCAGCTGGCCCAGCTAATCTGCATTTAGTGCCTCCATATGTCTGTGTGTCCACAGGATTTAACCCCTCTGGGCTGCCCTGAGCACCCACCAGCTCCCTGCACCCCCTGAATCTCGGGGTCCTCTGGAGTCCCCATCCCCAATGCCCTGGGGCCATGCAGGGGCCACGCAGCCCGTCCTGGAGGGCGAGGGTGCTTGGAAGGGTTAAAACCAGCTGGCTGAAGGTCATCCCCTGCACATGGCTTTGGTAATTCGGAGTAAATGTTTAATCTGAAGGAGCCCCGGGGCAGTAAATGAGATTATCCCGGCCAGACTGCGCCTCAGGGGGACCTCCTGCCTCACCCGCCAGCACCCACCATTTAATTAATGCTTCTAATGGACTTCGCTGGTGGTGAGCAGCGCTGGCCGGACAGCCCCGAGGAGGCTCCTTCACAGTGCGGGGGACCCTGTCCCTGTCCCCATCCCCTTCCCTGGGAGCCAAGCCCCGCCGGCCGGAGGTCCCGGCCATGGCCAGCTTCCAGGCAGCGCTCGACGCTGCTTGTTTTCTAATCAGTGCTGAACAAACAAAGCACTGATTGAGTCTAATGGGCCCTTTAATCAGGGAGCCGGGTGCTGACACTAGATTACAGTGTTTATAATTTACAGCTAATCTTCTGGGCCGAAGGGAAAGAAGAAAAAAAAGCAACAAAAAGGAGGGAAGGAGGGAGCAGGCGCGGAGCCTCGCCGCCAGCCGGGAGCGCGGCGGCCGGCCGGGAGCCGCTCACCATTCACCACCGTCCGCCGAGCAATCTCCCAGAGCACCAGCCCGTACGCCCAGATGTCCGTCTTCTTGTAGGACTCGAAGCAGTCGGTGCGGATCTGCTCGCTGAGCACCTCTGGGGCCATGTAGCGCTTGGTGCCCACCCGGGGGTTGTTGCCAATGTCCAGGTAGTCGCTGCCCTGGGAGTGCATGACGGCTAGCCCTGCAGGGGTGCCGGCCCCGGTCAGTGCCGTGCTGGTGCTGCATCCCCAGGATGCTGCATCCCTGGGGCACTGCATCCCTGGGCACCGCATCCTTAGGGTACCACATCCCTGGGGTACCACACCCCCAGGGTTCTGCATCCCACCCCCATCTCACCCAGGTCTGCGATGCAGCACTGCCGGTTGCTTTTCACCAAGATGTTCCTGCTCTTCAGGTCACGGTGGGCAATGGCGGGCTTGCCCTGGGTGCCGAAGATCTCCACGTGGAGGTGGACGAGGCCGCAGATGATGGAGGAGGCCAACCCCAGGCAAGTCTCCACGTCCAGGGCTGTCCTCTGCAGGTAGTCATAGAGCGAGCCATTCTCATGGTAGTGCGTGATGAGCCAGAGCTGGGTGCTGGAGTTCCTCGACGTCATGTCAGAGGCGATGAAGCCTGGACAAAGAGAAGAGCTGGGACCGTGGAGCTGCTGCAGAGCTGCCCCCTGGACCGCCTGGCCCCCCGCTCACCCAAGATGTTGTCGTGCCGGAGGAGGACAGTGTTGTAGATCTCAGTCTCGCGGAACCATGACTGCTCGTCCCGGGAGGAGAAGATCTTCACGGCCACGCTCTCCCCATGCCACACGCCTCGCCACACCTCGCCGTAGCGTCCTTTGCCTGCCACAGCCATGGAACTGCGTCACGTGGCCCCTCTGTCCCCCAGCGTCCTCCCCACACCCAGCAATGAGCCCGGCTCCCAGTGTGGAAGAGCAATGGAGTGGTGCAGCGTACATTGACCTTGGCCAACTGCCACCCACCCACCCAGCCGCTCTCTCCCTCCCCCATCGGCAGGACAAGGGCAGAACTTGGGGTCTCTACAGGGTTTTGGCTGAGACAGCAGGTCCAACTCCCCCTCCCAGGTCTGGCTTCGTGGTGCCATCGTCGGCTGCTTGGGGAAAGGGGTCTAGCACATGCCCAGCACTGGCTGGGGGGGCTGGGGCAGCCTCCCCTCGCGTGCGGCCCTTCTCCTTACCCACGCACTCCACGAGGGTGATCTGCCGAGCCACTGTTCGCTGGACGAGGAAGGGCAGCCCCGAGCCACTGCCCGTGGTGCAGTCATCGTTCAGCAAGTCCTGCACAGCCCGGGTGGCAGTAGGGTCAGCCTGGTGGCCACCCCACACCTGGTACATCCCTCCCTCCCACACCTTGGGGGCATTTGGGGTCCCCTCGAGAGCTCACCCACCTCTAAAGTGCTGTCTCCCACCATGGATGCCTTCAGCATGAGGTCTGTGTCTCCCAAGTCACTTTTCTTGTGGCGGTGCTGGGCCACCTTCCAGCAGAAGAGCGCCATGAGTGCCGCGAGGACGAGGAGGGCGAGCAGTGGGACGAAGATCATCAGGAGGAGGTTGGGTAGGGAAGGTGCCTTTCTCAGGGCCTCTTCTCCTGGGTGGGGGAAATGATGGTTGGGAGCATGAAGGTGGACCTGAGATGATGGAGGTCTTGATGCTTGGGTTTGGACCAAGAAGGGTGGAGGTCTTGGTGCCTGGGCTTGGACCTGGGGAGGGTGGCTCTGCATTGGGGTCAGCTTCATGGATGGCCGCTCTGCAGGCACAGCCCAAGAAGCTGAGGACATCTTGCTGGCCTTGTCCCACCTGGGAAAGGGTGACCCTCAAGGTGCTGAGTGAGGATGAGGATGATCTGGAGACCCAACCACATCTCCAGCCACGTGGGCAGCTCTGCCCCTCTCCCCCCGGCTCCTCGAAGGGGACCATGCCCCCGTACCTTGCAGGAAGATCTCCAGCTCGGCATTGCACATGCTGGAGTCGCAGCACCTCATGCCGTACTGCTCCGTCACGGTTGTGTGGCAGTTCTCCAGGATGTTCTGGGAGAAGCAGCCCTTGTGCTGGGTGATGGTCCCCTCCTCCTTCCTCTTGCTGACAAAGCACACCTTGCCCGTGCAGGTGGGCAGGCTGCAGTGCGGCACGTCGCAGGCGCACAGCAGCTCGTCTGTGGGCGCAAGGAAGGGGCACGTTGTGCCATGGGGCCACCCCACTGCCTAGCCTGGGGCACGCTGGTGGCTTTGGGGACAGTGACATTTGTCCTAAAGGCTCTTGAGCCAAATTTTGAGAGCGGGCAGCCTGAGACCACCATTGTCCGGGCTGAGGAAGGCAGCTGCGTGTGCTCAGCACAGGGAAGCCCATCCCGAGACCTCCTGGAAAATTGCGTGCTCCTGGCTGGGACCCAAGCGCCAGCCCCGAAGCTGGGGGTCGCCTGCCCCACGCCCCCAGGGAGGCAGTGGAGGGGCTATGCTTCCAGCCCCACCAGCTGGGATTAACCGGGATGCACTGGTTCACAGCACACAGGGTCACATCCTGCCCGCGGGATCCCAGGGAACATGGGAGCGCCCCGCTCTGGGGCTGCCTGCAGGAGCCGGGTCCTGGGAGCCAGGATGGGCCCAAAAGCCCCAAACTCAGCTGGTGCCTCCCCAGAGGGTCCTGCAGAGACACTGTGTTTCAGCAGCTGGGTGCCGAACCCAGGGTCTTCCCCGGAGCTTTCCTCGGCTGCTCCGAAGGCGCTTCTCCGCACCGTGGTGCCAGAGCAGCACAGAGGGCAGCCACGCTCCCAACCTCCCGATTTAGCTCTGCCCTTTCGTGCAGAAAATATCCCTCCTGGAATCAGCGAGTTCAGCGAGAGGGCAGCCAGCCAGACGGTGGCGAGGGGACGGATGGACGGCGGCGAGGGGACGGACGGACGGCGGCGAGGGGACGGGCGGCTGTGGCCCCCCCCTCCTGCGCCTGTTGCCCTGCTGCTCCAAAGGCTGCCTGGTGCCAGGGCCATGGGGTGGTGGTGGGGCTGGGTCGGTAAGGCCCAGGGGTTGGTGGCCCCACGGGCAGGACAGGGACCCGGTGGGCACTCATCCCCCCGCCAAGCTCTGCTTCTCCTCCCCGGCACAGCCACGCTGCTTCGGTCCTCCCTGCACAAGCACCCAGCCTGGATCGGTCCCCTGGTCACCCTGGTGCTCCCCAGGGAGCAGGAGCAGCTCGTCCCTGCTCCCCACCATCACCCCTGGGAAAAAAACCACGTTTTAAAGCACGTGCCTGCAAGCTTTTTCCCCATCTCCCCTCTGGTGACGTCAAAGCACTTGATGAACCATAATTAATTAAGCTGAGATCCTCTCTGGGAGGCAGGTCACGCTCCCAGAGGGGAGAAGCCCCTCGCGGGGGATGGTGCAGGTCCCCGAGGAATCCTGCCTCCCTCGGCGCTTGCTCCAGGCGAGCTTGAATGAGCTGCCCTCCGCAGTGGTTTATTTTAAGCAGAGCAAGCGATGACGTTCCCAAAGAGCTGAGGGTTTATTTTAACCCCCCGTGCGTGGTGGAGAGCATCCGGTGCTGGCTGCTTTCACCGCATCGTTTTGGTACTCACCAGCTGCGAAGCCAAGGGAGAGGGTCATCAGTGCCAGCACTGCCCGGCCGCAGGCTCCGCACGGCATCTTCCTGCGGAGAGCAGAGGGGGTGAGAGGCAGCCCACCGCAGCCCCCAGCCCTCTGAAGGTCTCATTGCCGGGCCGGGGGCGGCCGTGGCATCTTTGGGAAGGAACTGGGGGGCTGTGCTAAGCGGTGGAGGCCGGCAGGGAGGGAGAGGGCAGGCAGAGCGATGCGAGGTAGGATGTGCTGCTTCCAAGTGGAGTTCAGCTCCGGACGTCTCGGGTACGGCCCTTCCTGAGAGCAGATCCCGGGGACCTCCTGAGCTCGGGGGACCTCCCGACCACACTGTGGGACACTGCACATGGCCCGTGGCGCTCGGGAGCACTCCGGGACAGGGACCTTGCCATGTTCATGCTGCCCCAACATCCTTCCTTTATCCCAGCAATCCATATTCCGCCATTTCCCACCATTCCTGGGGCTCCCGCTCTACAAAAATGCAGCCGGTGGCAGACCCCATGGGCTTGGCAGCCGTGGCGAGTGCGGTGATACCACGGCAGTACCGGAGATCCCGGGTTCAGCGAGATCCATGCTGCAGGATGGAGCTGATAGTCCCCACGCTGCATCGCTCACCCCCAGCGGAGCCGGAGCTGCTGGGGGCAGCTGGCCACGGTCTGGGGCTCAGCCCCGGGGGGGGGGGCTTTTGTACAGAGCTTATCGACGACACAAGCAGAGGCGCTGCGGGCAGCCAAAAATTCCCCAGCTGTGCCTTTGGGGGAAGTTTTGCTATTTTTTCTCTCTCTCTCTATTTTTTTTTTTTTTTTTTTTAACTCGTAAAAGAGACATTTCTGCCAAGCCAAACACGGCGGAGCCGGCGCTGCCTTCTGCCCCTCGCCCTGTCGGCATCGCTGCCCCTTTCACATGGCCGAGAGCTCAGCCGGCAGCAGCCGGGGCTCCCCAGCCCCTCCTCGGCCCATTCTTCGTGGATCCCGACATAAACACGCCAAAGTCTCCGTTTCCTGCAATTGAAGGAGCCCTGCCCAGGGCTGCCGGGACAGGAATCAAGATTGTTTAGATTCTGGCCTTGATGGGGAAGCGAAGTCACGCAAGCCCGGCCCTCGAGAGCACACACGTATGTGGCTGACCCAGGCAGGCTCCGGCCGTGGCATAAAACGGGCTTTTTCCCCCCAAAATAGTTCGCTGGGTTGTTGCCCGTGGGGAGGAAAAGGCGACCGGGTCCCAGGGCTGGAAAGCAGGAGCAGGGTCTGGTCCCCGGTGCCCTGTGGCAGGAGCGATCCCCGGGCTGATCTCCGGCTGAAGCAGCAGCTGGTCCCTTGGCTGGCCTGGGATCAGCTTTAGTTTAAAAAATAAACCCCCCTGGAGTTGAACTCTGCTCCCTGAGCCTCCAGGATGCTCCCAGGCACAGCGCTTCTCCTTGCAATCCCGAGAGCTACAAAACGCATCTTTTTAAAGCGAAGCCGAGACGCCCAGGTGGTGAATTCCCTCCTCGGGGGCACTTCCATAAAATCCCGAGCTGTTAGAAGGCTGCGGGATATTTGCCATGAAACACAAAGCAGCCAGGGCCTCACCCAAAACTTTGCCGTACACGCAACAACATCACATGGATTGTCGGCGTTAACTGAGAGCAAACCTTAACCCAGAGCTGTCCCTGGCATCCCATGGGAAAAACATCCCGAGTGCTTCTGTAACGGGTCAAACCAAGCCCTGCGTCTCCAGCCCTGACCCCTGCATTCCTCCCTCCTTTCTCACACCGGAGCTGCAGCTCATGCACCCTCCCGGCATCCGGAGCATCTTCCCCAGCCTGGCTGGGGGGTGATGGCAAGTCACTTTGCCGTGTTGCATCCTTCCATCCTTTGGGATTTGCAGCAGCGTCAGGAGAAGGAAAAAACCCCAACTGAAACCTCTCAGATGGGGTGCGGGCACTGGCAGAAGCAGCTGGGAGCGATAGGCAGCTGTGCCGCAGCGCCGGCCGGCCGGCCGGGGGGTCCAGAACGAGACCCAGCCCCAGGGAAAGGGGCAGAGAGAAAAGCAACAGGGCTGTTGGGGGGAGGCGGCGGGAGCCCGGGAAAGGGGATGGCTGGGCATGTCCTCAGGGACATGCAGGATGGCTAGAGGATCCCTTGCTCTTACCAGGGTGGTTTGGCTGAACTTTGCAATCCTGGCACTTCCGCCCTCCCCGGTGGTTTCTGCCGCTCCCGGCGGGGTTTTGCCGCAGGATGCGGCTTGTGACTCAGTTCCCCTGTATCACCTTTTCTCAAGGAGCCAGACACAGCGGAGGCACTTCTGCCGGCTGGCGCCGGTGCCAGCGCCAGCCGGGGGAAGCAGGGTGAGCCAGGCGTGTGCCGGCCGCCGAAGGCACCGGCTGCAGGCGCGAAGGGCTGGACGGACACCTCGTCGGAGTCGGCAGGAGCTTTGCCACAGACTCCCAAGGCTTCGGCCGGATTTCAGGCAACAGACAGGTTTTTCTCCCCCCTCCCTGTAGCTGTAGGTGGTCATACACTCAGCAAAGCCGTTTGAGTCCTCTGGTGCAGCCGGCGCAGGAGAGACACTCAGCTCAGGGACGCGCACTGGCGGGCTGCACCGCCCTGGCCCTTCTTGCACCGACGGGCATCGTTGCACCGTAAACAAGAGACACGTAAAGAGAGTGGCAAAACCAGCTCATGTTAATCTCTTTGAGGGGCTGGCATCACACGCGGCTCCTCGTGCAGAGCAGGGACGAGGCAAGCGTTCCTGCCCTGACCTTGCTGCAGGGCTTAGACGCCGGCGGTGGGGCAGAGCTCCCGCGGCATGGCTCCCACCGGCTTCGCTTTAGGCACTTTGCTCTGAAAACAGAGCCTCTTCAGCGGCTGTTTGGCTCTTCCTCGCCCACCCCTCCTCTGAGGGACCCAGGGTTTGGCTTTGCAGAAGGGGCGCGTCAAGGCATCGCGTCTTGCGACGTTGCTGCCGTCGGTGACCCACCGCCCTTGCTTCAGCCCCCGGCTAGTTGGGCTGTCAACTTTCCCTCATTTTTCCCTGTGCTTTTTCAAAATGTACCCAAATCCCTGTTTCCCGTGTCAGCTCCTGGCTTTCAGTAGCAGCCGTGTATTATTTCAGCTCTTTAGCAAGGACCTGGGGACAGATTCTGCTACTGCTGCACTGGTGTGAATCCAGATTTATGCTCCCAACTCCGCCAAAGCCCCGATTCCAGCCTCCGCTAACCCTGACGTCAACCCCGGCGTCCCACTGAATGTGAAGGAAACAGGGCCAAATCCTGATTTCAGCTGCACGGGGGTAAATCAGGAGGGAAGCCAGGAGCTTGGTGCAGCCTCGGATCCCGTGAGCGCGCGGTGCTTCCCCACTCACCTACAGCATCCGTGTCCCGTAGGTGCCCGCAGCACTGCCTGGCCCTGGTGAGGCTCTCCCAGCCGCGGCCCCGAGCTTGGAGGCGGCGTGCGCGGCTCAGCCAGGGCAGCTCCGCTCCGTGCCGTGTGCCCCGGCTTGGAGGAACTTCATGGGTCTGCTCCCCTCCCACCGCCCGTCCCGGCACTGCGGGGGCTTCCGCGGCCGCAGTGTTGCCTGTCCCAGTGGGGGAACGTCTCTGTCCCCGTCTCGGCCCTGGGGGCTCGGCTCAGCAGCCCTGTTGTCCAAACGCAGCCGCTTGGCAAGCGCTCTGTGGTCTGGATGTGGGAGAAGTCAAAAAAATGTTTCTTATTACTGCCTCTTCCTGCCTGGCTTCTCTCCACCACTCCCAGCTAATAAAGCATTTCCTATTGCTGAGCACACATCCACGGCCAGCCTCCCTTCCTCCCGCACACCGGGCCCCAGCTCCATCCTGGTTGCTCTCCCTCGACCCGTTCTTCCCGCCCCTGTCCTTCACTGACGGCTTTCCCACCCGGTTTCCTGGCTTTCAAGGCAAACCCAAGCCTTTGGTGGGGGGACGTCCATCATGTCTCCTTCCCCGAGCGTCTGAAGGCCTTTGGCAGAAACGCAGCCGGTTGCTTTGATGGTGATGGGAGTGGGAATGGTTTGGAGAGATGCTGCGGGAACGACCTTGATGTGCTTGGCCATCTCTTCCACTCCCGCATCCAGCCTTCACGGGGATGGGAGCGCCGCGGCAGAGCCAAGGGGCTCCCCAGTTATTCAGTGCCGGCCGTAACACTTCTGCTGTGCTGCGCTGGGGAGCAGGGGAGGTTTTCTCCCCCAGCGTGTAACGCAGCATCTGGGGGTGCTGCCAAATGGTCACCCCATTAGGGATGCTGTGCCCTGGCTTTGGGCACGGAGCAGGGCTGGGGTGGGCCAAGGGGGTTTGCTTGGTACCTCCTGCCAGCACGTCCCCACTGTCCCCCGCTGCGGCCCTTGAGATGCCGTGGCAGCAGGCGCTGGGATGCTGACGGCGGGGCCGTTCCCACGGTGGGAGGCTGGGCACTTCCCACTCCCCCAGGACACGTGGGGCCGCCAGGGCTGCGGGTAGTGGAAGCGCCGCTTCCCCTTTTGCCGCTTCAGGGTTGTTCTTTGGGCCACCCCACTCTCAGGAGCTTCACACTCCTCCCGTCCCCCCTCTTCTCCCTCCAGTGCCTTTCCAAGCCCCATCTCTGCCTTTGTCTCGGCCACTCGCCCCGGCACGGTGACCCAATCCCACGGGCAGGCAGGGGCAGCCGGCAGCCGGCAGCCGGCAGCAGGCAGCGCACGGGATGGCATTGCAGCCTCTTCCCTAATGAAGTTACGGGGCCTGATTTACCCCTCCATTCCCCATTGCATCACCAACCCCAATTGCATCATGAGCCCAACCAGCACCCGGAGCCCCCCTGTGCCAGGGGAGCACGGCTGCGAAGCTCTGAGTCTTGCCCGCCGCCTCTCCCTTCCTATCGCCCATGATCTAGGAAGTTTAAACAAACAAAAGCACAAAACCAGGATAAAACATGAGGGACCTTCACGCATGACCTTGCCCGCACCGGGGCCGGGAGCTTTGCAGAGCCGGCGCAGGGGAAACGGGCAGTTTCCATCAGATAGGAGCCGCCCGGGAGGAAGCCGGTGCCTGCAGATGCCTTATCGCCATGACCATCTTTGCTCCGGCGCACAGGTCTCAGTGATCTGGCCGGCGATTGGCCCCTCCCAAGGTTATTCCTGGATGGCTCCTGTGTCCCCGCTGCCTTCCACGGGTGCAGGCACACGGCGAGTGTCAGCACCTCGCTTTTACAGCTGCAGGCAGGAGTTTCCCCAGGCAGCCGAGCGCGCCCCGTCCCTGGCAAGGGCTGGTGCCAGCTGCTTCAGTCCCTGCGCTTTCGTCTTCCAAATGGGGCAGCTTCGTTTTTTAAATGATAGTCATCACTGAGGGGATAAATACTTGCTTAAGAACTTCTAGAAGTTACCAAGTCCTAATCCTGGGCCCCTCGAAGGGCAGGGATGGGTGGGAGCCCTGGGCCAGGCTGTGGCTCTGGCACTGCCACTGTGGGAAAGCAAATTCATCCAGAGCAGGGCCTGACCGTAGAGGTACGTTAACGAACGTACCAAACCCACCCCAGACTCTCTTAGCCGCAGGTGGGGCGATCCCTGCCCCGGCTGGGGCAGACGGGGTGAATCAGCAGGGATGGGCGCCTGCCTCGGTGCTGGGCTGAGCGCCGGCGTGCCAGCAACACCGCGACTCGTGGTCCCTCACCAGCCCTGCCTGCCATGGTCCAACCTCCCACCACCCTCTTGAAGCCAAAGCAAGACTTTCCGTCATCGTTTGGGCGCTCATCACCACGCACCGTGACTTCATCTCGCGGTCGGGCGTGGGCACCCCTGGACCATGGTCGGACACATCCAGCCGCCCCTTGGGGTTTCACTGAGCTGCCCCTGCATCGGCAGAGGGGGACGAGGGGCCAGCGGGAGCCTGGCTCTCCCTTCCCCCTGCGCGGCAGGAGCCAGGCTGTCATGGCGTGTGCAATGGCTGTTCCATGTGCCGTCCGCCCCCGGCTCATCTGCGAGCTGCCGCCGGGAGCTGGCGAAGGAGGGCAGCCACGTGCTGGGGAGCCTGACGTGAGCCAAGGGCTGGAGGGGAACAGACGGGGAGGTTGCAGCTCCTTCCCAGCGAGCATCCTTCCCTGTCTGCCCGTGACTCGGCCCAAACCTCCCGGTGCCCCCCGAAAGGCAGAGCTGCAGCCTAAAAGTGGGGAGTGGGGGCTTTTTTCCCTCTAAAGAAGGGGGCGATGAAGGGAGGGGGCTCCATCCTGGGCTGCGTGCCAGGCCAAGGGTTATTTACTACCCAGATAACCAGTGCTTTGATCAGCTCTCGCTGCCAGTCGTGCTCCCTGGGCATCAAACCCTGGGTGCTTGGGTGCTGCAGGAGCCAGTGCAGCTGCTCAGGGTGCCCAGCACCCCGGTTTCACCTTCCTACGCCCCAGGATGGAGCCAGATTTAAGAGGGGCTCGAAATATTGGGAGCACAAGCTCGTTGCCCTGCAGCACATCCAGTGTGCGCCAGCACCCAACAAAAAAGCAGCTGCATAGCTCCCTGTGGGAGCGGGTCCGGGGAGGGGGGGTGCATGGGTGCAGGTGAGGGGTCCTGGGCCTCCCTGTGGGTGCAGGCTGGAGCTCCCAGAGGGTGGTTTTCTTGGGAACAGGGACCACTGGGTCCTGTCCTGAGTAACATTACGGCACAAAAGCTGCAGCTGGGGACGGAGCCCATGGGCACCCCAGGTTTGGTTTCCAGCCCATGCCTGGCACCCAGAGCTCCTGTCAACCCTCCTGCAGCGTGGAGATACTTCCCCGCCCTGAGCCGTGGTTTGTCCATCGGCAACCCAGGAATACACAGGAGTGGGGAACTTAATGTCACTGAGGGGGTGACAGGGTAGACAGGGGACACTGGTAGCAAGGGGGAAGCATTCCCGCCGGCCCAACAAGCAACCCTGAGCTTTATTCATTAAGTCAATTCTGTTAACATGGCAACCACTTCCATTTTAATTTTCACGGCCGCGTTCCACCACGTGCTGCAAGATCTCAGAAAGATCAAAGAAGCAAAAAAAAAAAAAAGAAAAAAAAAGGAATAAAGAAGAGAACAGAGCTGCTTCTGCCACAGACCTGCTCCTTGGCAGACCCAGAGCCTGGCCCGGGGCAAGGTCAGCACATCAGAGCCCAGCACGACCAGAGCCAGGCTGGGGTGGCCGCCCTCGAGGCGGAAGAAGACGAGAGGCTGGGGACCCAGGACCACAAGGGCTGGGGCATCTCAGCTGGGTACATCCACAGCATCCTCCTCCCTCGGGCACCAGAAGCCTGCCAGGGAAGGAAACCACCCCTGTACCAAAAAAGCAAGCAGGTCCAAGGGGATGGCTGGGACCTCACCCCGACCCCGACACCTCTCACTTAGCATCTCTTCCCCCCTTTCTTCTTTTTCTCCTCGCCCTTTGCCTCCTTGGCTGCTCTCTTCTCCTCCTTCAGCTCCTTGTACCTCCACTTGGGTGGCTGCAACAGGTTCTTGTCCCTCCCGCGCTGCCTCCGCTCCCTCGAGCAGGCGGGCGCGCAGGAGTCTTTGCTCACTTTGATTTTCGGGATGGGCTCTCCAGGGAAGATGCTGTTCCCGCGCCGCAGCCACAGCGGCAGGAAGCTCAGGAGGCCACCGGTGGGTCGGCGCGGCGGCAGGAGCCGGATCTCCGACATGGCTTGGCCATTGCAAGAGGATGCACCGGTGCTGGGGCACAAGGTGGATTCTGTCTCAGCATCCGGATCCGACATGTGCTGCCCGAGGATCTCTGGCACGGACAGCCTGCGCTTGCCCACCTCAGGGGGGCTGTCAGGGCAGACGGTTTGGCAAGCGGTGGCCACAAAGGGGCTGGCAAGGGAGGTGGTCATCCTCACCATGTGGTCCATCACACCATCCTCCTTGGGGTCGTGGGGGAAGCTGAAGGTGAACATAGATTGGATTTTCTCTGACAGCCTCTTGCCCCTGGATTTTGGGCTCAGGGCCCTGGCCACCAGCTCGGCCAGGGCTGGCCACTCAGGCTGGTAGCGGGTGCCGAACTGCTCCGCCCGTGGGCGCTGCAGGAGACTCCGAATCCGCATGGTTGTCTCGAAGCGGCCAGTGAAGGCTGCCCAGTCCCTGGCCGTCTTGCCCTTGATGGGATCCACCGCTTGTAGATCTGCTCCTGGAGACACCGGCATGCAGAAAGCATCACTGCAGCAACCCACCTTGTCCCACCCCGTCCCACCCCAGAGCTCAGGGTGCAAGCACAGGGCAAGCAGCTCCTTCCCCCAAAATCCCAGAAAGTCCCTGGGGAGACGCTCACCGGCCAGGAGCAGGGCGGCCACGCAGTCCTGCTGTCCCTGCACCGCAGCCTTCATCAGCGCCGTCAGGCCCCGAGGGTCTCGCTTGTCCACCTCGAGTGCGGGGTAGTAGTTGAGGAGGTAGTTGACGATGGTGATATGTCCTTAACAGCCAGAGAGAAGCTGCGTTAGAGTTTCAACAGTTAACGAGTGATAACTGCTGATGCCTGTTGGAGAAAGACTATTTTGCAACTGCATCTCGTGAGGACAAAGATGCAGAAACTTGGAGGGATCAGGACTGAGAGGGTTTGGGTTTATTTTGTTTTGGGTTTATTTTTTTGTGGGGTTTGACGGTGCAGGGAACAGCACTGGCGCACCAGCTGCTTCAGCAGAAAATGCAGGAAAGAGTCCAAAAATGCAAAAAACCTCATCAATTCCAGCAAGGATAAACTGGCAATAAAGGGTGGTCCCCACTTTGAGACCCTCCTCCTTTCCCCCACGGTTAATCAAGGTGGCGGGAGCCGGGCTCTTCTGCCATAACGAGGAGAACCATCGTGACTGGGGATTTGGTCCGTACACACGGCGTTTGCCAGCTCGGACCTTGTGTGCAGGTAAATCACTGCGGCTCATGGGGCTTTTCTGGAGCCCGTGGGGCAGCTCCGACTCAGCTCTGCTGCTCGACGCGACTGCTCAGGCGGGACATGTTGCAAGATAACATTGCTCTAGGAATCTCCATTTTTGCATCATCTGCCCAGTTTTAAAATGGTGCTAAGATGAACCATAAACTTAGATGGGGAGGGTCGAGACCCTCGGCTTTCCTGACAGCTCATTTTAAGGTTTTTGGGAAGCAGAGGGGGTCACATCACTTCTTGAGGGGTCTCGTGGGGGCTGCCCCATGCTGAGGCTGAGTGCGGTGCCTACCTGCCTGGGCTGCCATCATGAGGGCCGTATTCCCATCCTTGTCCTGCTGGTTGACGTTTATGTAGGGGCACTTCTGCAGCAGGGGCACGATGTCCATGAAGCCCTTGTAGCAGGCGATCATCAGCCCATTCTGGAAAGGGGGCGGCACTCAGCACTGGGGCCGGCCCTGCACCGTCCTCCCCACCACGGTGCTCGCCCATGGTCCCCCCACCCCAAAGCAGACAGGCTCAGGATGGGAGGATAGACGAGGTTCTGCTCCAAGGATCCCAGGAGACCCATCCCTTGTCAAAGCCATCCCACCCAGGACTCTCCCTCCTGCCCCACCTGCTTTAGCAACCACCATCCTTCAGGATTTGCCTGTTCCTGGGAAATCCTCTTTCTGCTCCGCAGGGTGCCCACCCAGCCACTCACCCTCCCGTTGACATCCAGCTCTGTGGCCTCACTCCGCGTCACCCCGTGCTCCAGCCTCTCCTGCACCAGCTTGGCATCGTTCCTGGCGCAGCACTGGTAGAGGCTGAGGTCCCCGGCACCGCCAGCCCCCGGGGACAGCTCGTAGCAAGGGTAGACGGAGTCATCGGAGAAGATGCTGCTTGTCTCCGAGGGCTCTGACTTATCCTCCTCCTCCTCCTCCTCCTCCTCCTCGTAGTGCAGCTCTGGGTCGGAGGCATCCAGGCTGGAAGCGGAGGCTGCAGCATGTTCTCCTCCACCACAGGCATCTGTCATCCGGTCCGGCTGGGGGGAGCGAGCCCAGCTTGGCCCCGAGCCCTGCCTGGGGCCAGGAGCCTCTCCTGGGGGAACGAGGGGGCTCTCCGGACCGTTCACTCCCCGCTGTGCAGACACAGAGTGGGCGTGGGAACCACGTGGGCTCCGGCATCCCTTGTCCCACTGGGAAGCCTCGGCCGGCTCCCAGCCGCCAGCACAGCCTGTGGGTCCAGTTTCCATCCTCTACCCTGTACAAATGCTTCTGCCGGGGGGCTTGGATGCTGCGAAACCCGAGGCGGGGAGCAGCTCCCCATGGCAGCATCTCCAGTGCAGAGCAGAGAAAATGGGGGGACATCCTGGGAGCTTGAAAGGTGGATAAATGTCCCATGGTCTGGGCATTGAAACCAGGTGGGTAGGGAGATGGGGAATGTCTCCGGGGTGGCAGGGATGCCGGCCGGGGCACTGAATGCAGCCAGGCTGTCGTGCCAAGCGCCAGCAGGAGGGGCACATCTCCACCCCTCCCCATGCCACACAGCCAGGGTCTGAGCCCTTCCCACGGTGCCCTCTCCACTTAACCGGTGTGCATCAAAGCGGCTGCAAAGACCTTTCCTAGCAGCAGGACCAGAGCAGCGCACACAGAGGAGGGTTAAATCCCGCTCCTTATGACCAAGCGGCAGGATAGCAGAAGCTGGAGCAGCTCCCGGCTCCCTGAGGAGCCCCTTAAACCGCGTGACACAGGGCAACCCACAACCCTGGTACAGGAGCTCCAGGACAGGGACCAACCAGCTGCAGCCCGGCAGCAAAAATTAAACCGTTTTACTTCCAATTAGAAGCCAATTATTAATTGATTGGTGTTGTGAAAGGAAGAAAGCCTTCACAATTCCATTAAACTCTCCCATCCCTCTCAGACATCCCAAAGCAGGCTCTGGGGATGAGGGACGCCCTTCTCACCGTACCCTGATCTTACCTGGGGCTGCTCAGACCTTCCCCGCGGGTCCCTCTTCAGCTTGGCAGCATCACAGCTCCAACCAGGAAGGAAAAACTTTGCAAGAGGCAGTGGAAAATCACCGCTACCCTTTGCAGTGAGAAAGAGGTTTCTGCTCTGGGTCTGAGGTGGCCTTTGGGCACCAAAGCTGTGACAACCTGCACGTTGATGTGGGCTCAGCTAGCCAAGATACCTTAATTTAAACTGTTGCTTAAAATGGCTCCATCTATCCTGAGCAGGATCAGGGCTGCTTGGGCAGGATTTACCATCTTGAGCTGAGGAGCTGCTGGGAGCCCTGGGCTGTATTTTTATACCTGCCCCACCTCGGTAAGATGCCGCTGCCCGAGCAGCCCCCATCAGCTTAGCTAAACCCCCTAAAACTCCCTTCCAGCTCCCTTTGTATGCAGGTGAATTTGCTGATCGGATAAACCTGGGGAACTGCTGCTTTGGCCAAGGCCACGGATACCTGTAACTGTGCGGGTGCATTAAACAAACTCTTCAATCCCCCTTCGAGAGGTGCCTTGGAGCCTCCAGCACACCTTCTCCTCCTCCGGGATCGTGATGCCAAAGCCCTCAGGGCACTGGAGAGCTCAGGGCAGCCTTAGCCAAGGAGCTGCAAAAACTGCTTTCCTGAATTCCACGTGAAACCTGACTGCTCTCTTATCTTTAAATTTTTTTTTTGTGTGTGGTTGGTTGGTTTTTACATGTTTTCTGCGGCACAGGGGCCAGCTGGCCCGTGGGATCTGGGAAAGGGCACTTTTAGTCCACAGATCAGCAATTTTCATGGCAAAAAGACATGAATTTTGTCCCAGAGCAGATTGTGGGAGGCCACGTTCTCCATTTAAAGCAACCATTAAGGCAGAGTCCCAAAGGTCACTTTGCTTGCATCCTTCAATATGAAAATAGGGAGCAGATGAAGGATCCCAGCTGTTTCCTCTGTGCTGGGCGCATCCTGCTGGGAAGTGCGAGCTGAGGATCCCGATGCGGAACGTCAGGATCCTGCTGCTGAACATGAGGATCCCGACGCTGAACGCTGCGGAGCCAGAGCTGGGCTCTGCGCCTGCAATGTCCTCCCAAACCCTGCTGTCACCCCGGCCGTGTCCATCCCTGCCGGGGGCCAGGACCTTCTCCGAGCCCTTCGGCACCGCGTGTAGCCGGGCTGCCAGCCCCTTCTGGGCTGTTCTGCCTGGGAAAGCCCCAAAAGCTGCCGAACACCGTTGGGGAACCTCCGCAGTGCTGGATCCCCTATTGCAGCACCGAGAACCAGCCCTTGCCCCTTGCTTTGGGGCTGAGCTTCATCAGCGGGATGGTGCAGCCAGCACGGTGTCACCCCGGTGTGACACCTCCTGCCCCATAGCCACCCTCCCACGCTGCCTTATCTCGGGAGAGGACCGGGAGCAGATTTAGGGCTTAGGGAGTTATCCGCGGAGCTCCGTGCCATAATCTGCTGCCTGTCACAAGCAGGAGGCTCTGAGCCGGTTGCGTAAGGACGAGGTCTGGGGTGCCATGGTCTCAGCTCCCCCGTCCTCGCCCCTTTTGCCGGTGCCTTCGGTGGGGATGGGGGTTTCCCCCAACACGGTGCAGTCCCGTTGGGGTGACCAGGCCACAGAGGGGACAGGCGGGATGGCACCGGGGGACGTTGCTGGTAGAGAGTCTTTTTGCTGCTTGGTGGGACTTTGCAAAGCCTCCGGCTGCCACAAGAGGCTGCCGGAGGCCGCGGGAGGAGGCTGCCTGGGAAGAGTCACAGGACTTCTTAGAAGGCAGTGGGCAGGCTGGGTTTAGGTCTTCTATTTTTTTTTTTTATTTTTATTTATTTTTTATTTTTTACGTATTTATTTCTTTGGTTTTTAAAGACATTTGTACCTAGACGCCATGGCATCCTCCCAGATCCCACAGCATCCTTCCAGATGTGATGGCATCCTCCCAGCCACCTTGGCATCCTCCCAGATCCCATGGCATCCTTCCAGATGTGACGGCATCCTCCCACATGTCATAGCATCCTCCTAGATGCGATGGCATCCTCTCAGGCTTCATTGTACACACCTGAGCCTCACTGCCTGGGAACCTCTTCCTTAAGGACATCCTGGAGAGAGGGAGGGAAGTGCAGCTAGGAGATAAATAACCCAGCCGACACGAGGAAATGGTCCCGGGGAGAAGGACAGCCCTGCCCAGAGCACCGGAGCTGGCTGCTCCACTGCAGGGATGCGCTGCTGAGAGCAGCTCCTCTGGCAGCAGAACGTTGCCTGCTCTCCCGGTGACCCCCCCCCCCCCCAAATCACAGCTGACGCTCAGGAGCATCCACGCAGGTGGGGGGGCCAGGAAGGGGCTGGAGGACAGCCCTGATCTTTCACCCTTGGCCCAGGGTCCGGCTGGGAGCGCCGAGCCCGGTGGTCTGGCCCAGGTCGGTCATCCCTCACTGCCTGGTCATCTCCATCACAAAACCAGGGCGCAATAACTCAGCATGGAAGGGAAGTGGAGGGCGTTGATTTAAACCTGGGGACGGGCTCTCCTAACCCTGGCCCTCCTCGCCGCGGTCAGGGCCGGGTCACGGCCGAGTGCAGGTCCTGCCCCATGCGCAGGAGAGGGCTGCGGGGACAGGGTAACACGCTTTGCTGCACGGCCGCATCCAGCCCCGCTGCCTCCACACTTGGGTGATGCCTGGGGAAGGAGCGGAGTGGCAGGGAAGGCGCTGGGTGCTGCCGCAGCCGTCTGCCAGAGGCCGAGGAGGTGTCTAGTGTGTCACAGCCCTGCTCCCAACACAGTCGTAAATCAGTGGCGGATGTCACCGTAAGAGATGACAAAGCCAACCCTTCGCAGAGGGCCGGCAGCCGGTGCAAACCTGGGGTCAAGCCATGATTTACATCGCTGCGGCTGTGCGAGGGCGGTCATGCCGGCAGGGGCTGTTACCGCTGCGGTTCCCGCACAGGCAGCAAAACCTGGTGCAAGCAGGAGTTTGCTGGGGCTTGGCGGGGGCGGCAGCAGGGTTTGCACATGAAGCCTGATCCGAGGGTTTCTATACCATGGTGCAAAATCCCATCCTCTGCCTTTCCCATCAGCCGTGTGGCCAGAGACCAAACCATCTGCCTTCACTGCCGCCTCTATCCCTTTTCCTTGCCCAAAACACTGCGGAGGGGGGATTGCCTCCCACGGCGGGTCCTGCTGTGCCGAGGAATGTCACTCCCCGCCACTGGCAAGGACAAAGCAGTCTCCGCATCCATCACGCTCGGCCGACCACCTTGGGGAGCTGCTGCCCGTGGGGCTCAGGGCGGCAGGGACAGTAACCCCTTGTCTTATGCCTTCCTGGTACCGTGCCAGGACATCCCTGGGGATGACAGGCGTTGAGTGTGGGGAAGCAGCGCGCCTGCCCGCTCCAGCACGTGCTCGAAACCAGGGGATTTCAGCGGGATTTACCTCGAATGCACGTTAAGACCATAAACCGCCTTATCTGAGGCTGCGGGCAGGCTCTCTAGCACGGATGTTATCTCCTGCCTCCCGGTCCAAAGCGAGCAGGCAGCACTACGGCATGCAGGGTAACAGGAGTTGCAAGGAAAAGTTATTTTTGGCAGGAAAAAAATACAAAATAAAATCAAATGGAAATCGGGATTTTGCTCCCTTATTTTACACAGAGTTTCACAAACCCAGTGCAGGCAGAGGGAGATCCAGCCCTGGCACAGCCCAGCTTCGCTGCCTGAAAAGGCAATTAAGGACTCGGGTGCATATGTTATAAGCAATGTCTTTCTCATTTCTGCTCCTGTAACAGCAGCATCAGGTTAAAGGTTTCTTTATGAGGCTTTTGCATTACAGTTCTGCAATTTGCCTTTGTTTTTGGAAGTCCAGTTTGAGGCTGACACGACTAACAGCCCCGAGCCCAAACCAGAGGAGATCCCCTGGATTGAGGGTGTCCGCAGGGAGCAGTGTGCAGGATTGGGCCCTGGGGACCAGGTTATCAAACCAGCCCCGCGTGGGGCCGGGCACGGCTCCTCGGCACTGCCGGTCGCCGGTCAGCAAAGCCCGTGCGAGTCTCCACGCGCAGTGAGATGCTTCAGCAACCGCCGCGGCTCCCCGAAACCACAGCTGAGGCTCCGGCTGCTCCGATTCCCACCCTGCCACCGTCCTTTTTAATTTAGGACCTTGGGGTTAAAAAAAATAAATAAATGCCAAGCGAGAGGCTTTTCTGATTAAATTACAGCTGGCCAGCGCCAGAGCTAGAGATCAATTTCAATTTCTCCCTTTTTTTTTTTTTTTTTTGGAGGGGAGGAAGCACCGGGGAGAGCACAGAAGAGGGGGGGAGAAAATCAGACTTGCTAATTCCCTGGCTGTAATTATACCTAAAGAGAAATGGTGCTGCATGAGGTCCCTGGTGTGCGAGGAGTAATTCAGGGTTGCCTTGCGAGGCCTCTATGAAATTTGGAAGGAAAGGGGCTCCCCCCCCGCCCCTGGTAATTGTATTTCTGGTGCCGCAGATGGTGCTGGCTCCGGATACTTGCTATAAAGAAGATGGATCGTGGTGCGCGGAGGAAAACGAGGTGACGGCATCACTCTCTTGCCTTCGTGATGAGCATTATCCATCAGGCCCTTTACAAGGCAGCGGGAGCTGGGACGGTAAGGAATTGCTTGGCAGGTAAAGGCCACCACATCCAGTGTCCCTGTCCCCAGCCAGTGTCCCTGCCTCTGCCCAGGTTTGCTTCCAGCCCATCTTCTCGGTTGTCACCGTATCCCTCAGCCTTCCCACATCTCCATGAGAATGGCTTTTAACCAGGAGCGAGGCCCAGGGCTTCCGTAAGGACGATGAAGCACCAGGATGGCTGCACAGTCACAGGTGTCTCTGTGCAGGAACGGAGAAGCCCAGTAGCTGTCTGATATTCAGGATAACTCTTGAAACCGTGATCTTGGAAGAGCCGTTAGGTCGTGGGTGTCTGGAAGGGGGCTGAGGAAGAGCCTGGCCGTCAGGTCTCCAAAGAAAAGCCTGGAAACGAGCCCAAGCACAGCAGTGAAGTTCCCACGGGCTGATGGTGACCGTGAACAAAGTAACTGATTTTTTTTTACGCTTGTGGCAGGGGAAATGGCTGTGTCATTCGCAGGTATTTCCCCATATTTATAAGACGACATTTCTTGAGCAGCTGTCTGGGATATCTCCTAGCAGCACGAGCGTGCACAGCCATGCTCGCCCACCCATCCTCTTCCTCACGCCGGGTCCCTCCCCACCAAACGCAGCTGCTGTTCCCCGCGAGGCGTTTTCCGGCAGCTCCCCATGATCCTCGGCTGGGGGAAAAGAAGCTCCTGGGGCTGAGAAAAAAAAAACCAAACCCTTAGAAATTCCCCTACCTCCAAGGTGCTTAACCCAGCCACGCCGGGATCTCCCGCTTTTGGAACCCGGGGAGAAACAGGGGCCAGAGGAAACTAAATAACTGCCCCAGGGCAGCCGAGCGCAGAGAGCTAAAAGAGGAGCCGGGTCCCTGACTATGTAAATAAATGTCAAGTTATCTGATCACGCAGGCAATAAATAGAAACAGGAGAGGACGGTGATGGGAGCCGCATCCATCCGGAGCGTCACTGCGTGGACGGGGAGGGGTGGGATGCCCTGAGCCCGGGGTAGGGACGCACAGGAGGGACAAGGGATGGAGCCAGGTTTGGTGATTTACAAGATGTGACAAGGCCGGCTGAAAATGATGGATAGGAGGTGGGTAATGCTGCTCCCCAGCTGGGCTCCATTGGTGTTAGCGGAGGGGAGAGGATGTCCCCAGCTATTTATCATCTTTCCCCAGGCCCCTGTAGGACTGTGAACACCCCGCGTCCAGCACACGCTGGGTGAGTTAACCCTTTCCGAGGATGCCTGGGGGGTAAATCTCTGCTGCCCATATCCTGGCTACGGCAGGAGAATGCGGTTTTGCTCCCGTTCTCTGTTTCTGCCCCAAAGCACCCACAGATGGGTGGGATGCTGCTGCCCCAGAGGAAGCAGGCAGGGGCTGGGTGGGCTGGTTCCTGGATGGAAAATAGGGTCTTACCCTTTTTCCAGGGTTTTTTTGAGCTTGGGGTGGTGCGGGGGCAGCGCCTGCCGGCAGGGAGGGCTGTGCAGGGTGCGCAGCACCAGGCAGGCTGAGGTCCGCAGCTCATCACAGGAGTGAAGATGATGAGCTCCAGCATCGCCCGCCGGAGGAGGGGAGGTAATGGGGGGGGGGCAGCAGAAAACTGCAGCTGGAGTGACAGGGATCCCCTCTAGACCCCAGGCATCGCAGCTCCCTCCCGCAGCTCCTCGGCCAGCGCTGCCTTATTAGATTTGGCAAAATATTACGGGAGTGTTTGGAAGGTTAATTAACACAAGGCACTGCGGCATGGGAACCCAGCGTCACCGGTGGGTTAGCCCTCGGCCAGCCGAGTTCAGGCTGTCGAGCTGAAATAAAACCTGCCCCAGCACAATGCGCCCAGGACCACCTGGTGCCTTTTTTACAGCCGCGTGGTCTCCCCTGGGCAGGATTAGACCTGGCACCATCCAGTCCTTCCCGCTGCTGACTGTGCAGCGTCAGAGCATGCAACCCTCAGACCAGCCCCCATGCAATGCTTCCCAGTTATCCCGGCCCTATAGGTACCAGGCATATAGGGGAACTGCTTCATCAGTGGGGAAACTGAGGAATGAAGCTGCGAGGGGAGCTGGCTGCGTTGTGCAGGAGAGCCGGGCTGGGGCCCTGCCTTTACGCAGCAGATGCTGCTGCTCACCGGCAAGAAGCCAGCTCATCACCCGGGGTGCTGCTTCTCGTCCCACGTGAGCCCCAAGGATCAAATAAACCCAGAAACAGCTCTTTATGTGCCCTTTGGGCAGGGAAAACATTTTTCCTTCAACGTAAACTGCATTTAGAGGAAAATGTTGCGCCTGGCAGCTCAGCGGTGGTAGGGTCTCCTTTAGCATCACCGCGCAGGAGCTGCTGTGGTGGGAGATGCCGGGTGCCGCCCCCAGCCCGGGGATGAAGGAAGCAAGGGGCAAACAAAGCTGCACTGGAGCCGAGGTGCCATTTGGGGCTACGATACCAAATAGCCACGGCTATTTATCCCCTCCTCTTCCCCTGCAAGCCCCGTCTGTGTGTCGGGGTGCAGCCGCACAGCCGGTAACCCGACGCTCCCATTCCTGTCATGTTTTACATGGCCGGGCATGTGGTTATATTTTGTTTTGCCAACCTTTGCTTTCCCCAAAGGAGGGAATGAAAGGGCCAGTGTGCCGCCAATTTATTGTGCCTCCCGAGAGCCCCATGGCTGCTGAAAAAGCAGATGCCTTCTGCTTAATCTGGCCTGTTGCTATGTAAACCTCCTTCCCGCTTTGATGTCCCCTATAAATACTCCATGTGTTTCCAATAAACTGGCATTTTTATCACTGGAGCTGTTAAAGGCAGATCTGTGTCAGATTTGTCCCTGGGCTCGGCCGGGGGTTCGTTGGGGATAACCTCCCTGCCCTCGTAAAGGGGCTCATTGTATCTGGGAACGGGGGTCCAGGGCTGGGAGGAGATGGGGCTGCCGCAGCGACGGCACCTCTCCCAGGTCCGGCACGATGCTCCCAGGGGAACAGGATGCTGCCTGGGCGCTGGTCCTGCATCAGCGGGGGCTGAACCCTGTGCTGGGACCACCACGGCTCCAGGGACCCTCAGGGCTTTGCCTGCCCGACCGCGGCTCCTCCTCGCAGCCTGGCCTCTCCAGCAGTGCTGCTCGCCCATGTTGTTGCTTTTAAGTGCCTCTCGCAGGCAAGCGGGAAGCCCAGGCTCCCTGGGGGTGATCTCAGGCATCTCTTCTTCTTTTTATTTTTTTTTTTTTCCCCAGCCCCTGATTTTGTAGCTTAAACGATGCGATGGCCAAAGGGTGTGCGGGGAACGCAACCCGGCGCCCTTCCATGAGGAACAGCCCAGAAGCAGGGACCTCCCTTCCTTTTGCTAATATTATTTCACTGAGCTGTTAGGATGAGGCCCACCTCACCTGCTCACAAACACCTTCTTAATCTCCCTGTAGTTCCCCCCTGCCCTTTCACCGATATAAATCTCTCTGATTATCATTGTCACCCAAGGACGAGAACAAACCGCCCCCCCAGCTCGGGGCACCTCCTCCATCATGTTCACGGGTCGGTCCCTGTCCCCTGCAGCCGGTGCTGCTGCTGTCGGCGATGCTGGCAGCGCGCGAGGCTTTGGGGTGCTCAGCCCTGACGGGGGGTCCCTGGGGGAGCTGGGTCATGGCTGGAATATCAGCCCGGCTCCTCTCTGCAGGAGGGGGTGGCCTGGGGCATCTGCAGAGGGGCGCGTAAGTCTCCGCATCCTGGGATGTCTGGGGACGAGGTCTGAGTGTGGTCTGGTGCGTTAACAGTCCGTGACACGGACGCTCGTGTGACAGAGCTGAGATGGACCTCTGCGGTATTTCAGAGGAGTGTTCGACATGGGCAAGGTTACTGTGGGTCTGGGTCTTCCCAGAAATTCCGTGTGTTGGGCGTGAGCACCACTGTGTGTTTTCACTGTGCAAAATTCACCCTAAGAGACCCCGGTGGGGCAGGGGGCTCCGTTTTAAACCTTTCCAGCCTTGGACCCTCCTGCAGTGATGGGGCTTGTGCTGTGGCTGCTCTGTCTTGCCCCCCTCGCACCTGCAGCATCCTCCTCCTGCCACTGCATCCTCCCTGGGGGCTTCTGCCCCTTCCAGTGCCGGGAGATGAAGGTCTGGCACGGGCTGGTTGCGCTCCTGCAGCTCCAGCATCTCCATCCCGATGCCCCGCCATGTGCGGAGGGTGCCTGGGTGGACCATGCTCTAGGCACGACCGGCATGAGGCTCAGCTCCCCAGCAAAGTCCAGCAGCAACTGGGTTCCCAGCTGTGGGGCTGGGCAACCAACGTCTCTGCCCCACTGGGAAATGGGGAGAAGGGGTTGTCGTGGTTTGGGTTTGTTTTTTTTTTTTAAATCCCTATTTTGGCCTGAAATGTGGTGTCAGAAGCCTGGCTGATATATGCTGCAAAAAAAGGGGTCGGCAGTGCCGGTATTCTTTATTTTGACAGGGCAATGAAAGTGTTATGTAGTCGTGACGCCTCCCTGCTGCTCCACCCCCCTCGGCCTTTATCAACCTGAAAGAGCCCAGGATCCTATTTATAACCTAACCTGAATTGTGCAAGGCATGGGGAAGGGGCCACAAAGAGCAGTGATTTATGAACGCGGAAAAAACAATGCAGACCCTCCACGCTCTCCCCCGGTCTGGAGGGGAAACCCCTTCACCCAGCCCCAGCACGGCGGGGACAAACCCGGGGGGGGGGGAGGTTCGAAATAGCCCCGCTTGGTTTGCACAAGGTGAAAGCAGCCCCTGTGCTTGCTTTTGGGTTCGAGATGGGAAGCCAGAGCTTCCCGGGCACCTGATCCCACCCCGGGCACTATAGCTGCTATATGGACCGAGCCATCTGCCCTGTCCCATTAGGGTTTGCAGCCTTCATGGGTGGGTTGTGTTGAAGATCCCGAGGGTGTTTGTGCCCCACGTTGCTTCCTGGTGCTCTTCTGCAATGCTGCATACCTCGAGATGTTCACAAGCGTCTTTCTAAAATTATTTAAAAGGTTTTAAACCAATTACTTTGATAACAAGTGCTTTCTGCTCACACGGCGGGAGTGCTGACAGATTGCAAAGCCCCTCATTACGGCACAGGGGGAAGGGGAAGGATGACAGTGAAGCTTGTCTCTCCAAGGTCAAACCACTTCCATTGCTCACCCTTGCCTTTCTAATAACGTTGTCAGTGAGCGCCGGCATCGGCATCTTCAGGGGGAAAGGAAACTTGCCGTCAAGCTTGGCTCCATGCACAGGCGTGTGTGGACATCCACAGCAGTGTCTCGGGGATGGGTCTGGGGTGGCTGGGTGCCTCCCTGGCCCTGGTGAAATGCCTGATACCCACCGTCATCAATGGCAATTAAGCTTTTCAATCTCTTTTTACGGCTGTGAGCAGGTCAGAGGAGCGTGTCCGGGCTGCCCCATGCTGCGCTGGGTCTGCGGGGGTTCCCTGTCCCGCCTCCCCTCCTGTACCCCAGCATTCTGTTCGCATTTCCCCTTTTTCCCCCTTTTTCGAATAGAAACCAGGGAGCAGCCGGGGCGGGGGTGCGACGCCAGTGCCACCGATGGGCCTCTTGCCCCTTGTGTGTGTATCAGGTTATTGCTGATGACATCTGAATTTGGCATTTGGAATACCTCCCTTCTGGGTTGTGACACATTGATGGCTGAAGCAACCCAGCAAGGTTTTGACTTTCCCTGCTTAATTACTGCCAGATTGCTCGGCTCCGTCCCCACGCTCCCTGGGGACGTGGCTGCGCGCGTGGGGAGCTGGGCAGGGGCAGGCTGGGCTGCCCAGGCTCTTCTGGGCTTGGGAAAACTCACCCTTGTCCCAGCTTTGCCGAGACCAGGCTCTGCTGAGAAAGATGCAGCATCAGAATTAGGTTATTAGCAATTTCCAGTGCAAAAGTATCTGGAAGTTGAGCTGAGCAGCACAAAGTGTTTCAGTAAGGATGCTCTACCCGCTGGTGGAGATCTCTTCCATCTCCCCATCTCTGAATCGTCGCTGGGGGTTGATGTGCTGGCTACCACCATCCACTGGTGTTGGTCCATGAGCGCCCCACTCCTGGCACGGCCCCCGTGCTGCAGTTTCACGCTGAAGAGCTTAATGAAGGTGTTTCTTCTATCTTAACTAATTTATTCTCGTATACATTGAGGTCAGCCAGGGTGCAGGGCACCGCAACCAGAGTGAGAAAAGCTCTTGACAACGGAGATCTTGCTCTGCTTTCCATCAAGCGTCAGCCCCGCTGCCATCAGCGTTTCCCTTTGGTGTCGGAGCTGAGCCGCCAGCCAGGGACACAGCAGGACCCTGCCGCTGGCACGGATTCACCGAGGAATGATGTTGCGGACCGTCTGCTTGCATGTGCCGTGGCCATGTTATGGCAAGGATTGCTCCCGCCTGTGCAAGCGGAGCCATGGGAGAGGGCAGGACACGGCTCTGCACGCCTGTCCGGTGCCACGGCTGCTTGAGGTGCCGGCTCCTGGGCTGCGGTGAGCCGCGGCACCGGCAGGACTGCCCAGAGCTTGGGGGAGAAAATAATAGCGAAGAGATTTTTATGAGGCAGCTGCTTGCAGAGGCTTGTTGTGGGAAAAGCAGATCCAGGTGCCGCACTCAACCAAGCATGAAAAATAACAGAGGGGAAGGGCTGTGGGGAAGGGAGAGAGCTGCTGTGCTTGCCCGGCTTTTGCTGCGCAGGGGAGACCAAGAAGCTCGTCTCGTGTCCCCAGACATTGGGGACAGGAGGAATCAAACTGGCCAGAGAGGCAGGATGCGTCTGGATGGACGGGAGACCCTGGGGACACGAGGAAGTGATGGAGCCGCTGGGGCTCGGCTGCTCCGTGCCGGCTGAGCTGCCCCGGCATGTTCCTCCCTCCCCCTTCACACGTTCGTACGAACGGGCTTTTGACCCCACTCGCCCTCGTCGCTCTGTGGAGGGAAGAGACGCTTGAGGTCCCGCATCTGCCTTCTGAAATACACCCGCTAGTGTTTCTTCAGCTTGGAGCAGACCTGCGGCTTCTCCTCCCTCTGATCCCTTTGGTTTGAGGAGCTGGTATGACGCTGTATTGGATGGTAAATGCCGCCGTCACAGGTGTCGGACCAGCGACTGCCTCCTCAGCCCTCTTCTGCTTCCACCACAGCCTCAACTCAGAAGAAAAGCTTCATCTTGCTGGGTTCGTGAGCAAGAAGAACCAAATCTGGACCTGCATAAGCCTGGAAATAGTCATACAATTGGTGCTTTGTCCTAAATTCAAGCAACATCAGTATAAATCTACCCTAGACCTATAGCTTGCTTCTTCCAAAACTGAACCGATTTTGAGGCCAAGAGCTGTAGAATCTTCATTTTTAGGACTTTCTTCATCAAAATACAGTTCTTCTTTCCTGATTTCTGGGTGTCAATAGGCACATCCACAATGTGTTTGAAGTCCTGCTACCTAACCGAAAGTCTTGCAGAAAGTCAAGACGTTCCTCAATGGAGACATTCAAAATGTCTGTAACGACGCCCACCCAGAGTTCATGTTTCATTGCACGTTGATTTATCATCCCTTGAGTTAATTATTGACCTTAGCTTTGCCTTGGTCAATATTTACCTCCCCAGGTCAATAAATCTTGACGTTCACCTCAACAGAAGTCAATATCTCCTTAGTGTTTATCTATTCCTTCTGTTGCTAATTTTGCTGAAAGCTTTTATTTATTCTTATAAAGCGTGCTTGCTTGGCACAAGGCCCACTTGGAGAAGAGCAAACTTTGTTCATCCACTACGGACAAAGCCTTTGCTTCTCTACGATGGCTCACATGGGACATCATGGACACAAACCATGGGTGGCATCACTCCAGCTGAGGCAGGACACTGCTTTCTTTCATCTGGCTGATGAGATCTGGCCAGTTTTCAATCATCAGCCGTTGTGGCTTTTCTGATGGAGCTGACAGCTTTGCTGGGACCACAGCCTGGCTGCTGAGAAGAGCATGCGTTCCTACCAGCCAGGCTTGGAGCTGGTCAATATTGGGGCAGGAGGAAGAACAATCACAGCTTATCCTCAAATATTTATGGAAATATAGCCCAGCTCTTGAGGATGTCATCCCCGCTTTGCTGCTTGGTCCTTGAGCTTCACAAGCAGCTTGTGGGTGCCGTTCTCATGACCCCGCTCCTAATGGAGGAGACCCGTCTGTGATAGGGATGAACGAGGGAGTCGTGATTTTAAAGATGCTGTTTCTGTGGTCTGAATAATCCTCTCCCCTGAGGACAGCAGCATTGGGGTCTAAATCATTCTCCACTCCTGACTGCGGAGGCAGAAGCACCCCTAAGCCTTGGCCACCGTGGGGGTCCTGGGGTCCTCCCAGGCGATGCCTCTGCCCTGAGAGCCTGCCCCTCCCTTCTTTCCATTAAATGGAATTAGATTAATTGCTGATGCATCTTTATGCCCCTGCCCCCTCTCCTTTTGATTACCCCATGACAAAGATTAATTGGAGTTGCTGTAGGAGGCTGCGGGCACGGGGAGGGTGCGAGAAGCACTTTCGATGTGGGTGTGAGCGGGTTACGTACAGTGCCGGGAACCTGAACGCCTCCTGTGTGCTCCTGCTGTGCCGTGGCCGAGTGTCCTGGCCACCGTCAGCAGAAAAGCCCAGAAAGCCATGGAGGCACAAAACATGAACCCGTAGCTCCTGGGAATCCTTCTTCCCCAAGACACCGACAAAGGTGGGTACAGCTGCTCTCCAGCCGATGCTCGTCCACGGCTGTGCCACGTAAGCAGCACTGGCCCTTCGGTTCAGAAGCAGAACGACCTCCCCATCACCTTTTGCACCAATTTTCTGCCATCCCAGCCCAAATCACAGCCCTCTTTTAGCCAGAGCGGGTACCGAGAAGGACCCTGGCCGGGATGACATTTCTGTTTCTTCAACAGTGCTGAGCAGCAGTAGGGATGGGAGCGGGGTCTTCCCATCCCGAGGGCTGGCGGTGGGACCCGTTGGCTGGAGGTAGCTGCTGCCTCCCAGCACCCTAAGACTGAGGACACGTGGTTTCATGGATTCTCCTCCGTTATCCCTAATGCCATCTACAGAGTCTGGGCTCCTGGGTCTGGGGCGAGCTCTGTTAAATGCTGGATTCTGTAGCATTGGATATGGCCAGAGATTTTGTCTTACAGTCATCTGATCTGGGAATAAATCTCTGCTCTTTGCCTCTCGTTCCACGTCCTCTTGCCCACCAGGACCCCCTGACATGATTCCTAATCTCTCTCCCCCTGTGAGGAGGAGAGGGGAATAACCTCCATCTCTGTGCTCCTGCCTCGAACTTTTAATATTTTAATTGAGTGAATTGACCTGGAGTAGTCTATTGAACTCTGCCTGACCTTTTAAATAACAGGTCAAGGATTTAGCTTTGCAGCGCTGACCTCTTCCCTTATCTGCTAATACTGCTCCTCTCTCAATTAGCTGCCGTCCCCCCGACCCGGTGAGGTTGGGACCACTTTGCAGGCATCCGCGTGGCTTCCTCCATGCACGAGTGGGTAACACCGCACTGCGCCTGCCTCCATGGCTCTGAAACGGAGATCATTGATGCTCCCTTGGGGTTTGCTGTCACTGTCCTGCAGCATCCTTCTTCAGGGACAGGCCCCCAGGCAGCGATGCTTCATCCTCGTCTTTTCTGATGGGGAGAACTGAGACATGGCAGAGGGAAAAGCAAAGATGAAGCTGCTGTGAGGGTCCTGTAGCAGCTCCAGCCTTGTCAGCCACGTTGAGGAGACCGCAAGGGCACTTTCCTCATTTCCCTGAACATTAGAGGTCATCAAGAGGAACACCTTGAGATCCCACCTGCCCTGGTGAGCCAAAGGGAGGTGACCCCTTTGGACCAGCTCCAGCTGCTGCTGTGGCCCAGCCAGAAGGTCCTTCCCCAGGACAATGGTGGAAACTGCTTACTAGAAAAGACGTGTCATGCTGAGGGCTGTACAAGAGATTTTTTGGCATTGCAGTGGACCTGGGACACGGGACCCTCCGCAATCACATCAGCTCGAGCAAGAGGTCCTGCGTCAGGAGCTAAAACAGCCTCTGCAGGTCCCTTGTGCTCTGCGCGCCTGGGCAGCCCTCTCCTGTGTCCAGAAGACGGACTCACGTCCAGATGAACCACTGAGGGTTTTGAACCTTTCTGTTTGGCCCCTTGTTAGAGGTAGGAGCCTGTTCCTCGGGCAGTGGCCGGCCGTGGCCATGCCACCCTCTCCCATCCAACACAGCTGGCTTGTCCATCTGCTCGGCGAGGTGGCCAGTGCCTTCACAGGGAGCATCATTTAACTTTTATGGGGATCCGAGGGGGCCAGTGAACAAATGCAAAGATTTGTAAACCCATAAAACTCTGCCTGGTCCAATTTTATCTCTGCGAGAGCCCAGTTTGGAGAGCAACCCTGGGTTACCCAGCCCTGTTAAATTAGCACTGGGCTCTGCATTCCAGAGTATAAATATCTGCCATTGTAGTGCTGAGGAATGCAAGCGCGTTGGAGTCTAAAATTAAAGAGCTGGGACGAAGGCATCTCGGGTTACCAGAAACAAGACTCCATTGTGCTCCCGTTGGGGCTTCGCCTTGGTGCAGGGAAGTGGACTGCGAGTGTTTAGAAACCGCTTGGGTTAAACGCAAGGGGCAAACTAGCCTTTAATTACAGAAGTTTGATACATGTCTTAAGTTAAAGCCCTGCGACTGCTGCTCTGCAGGGCAGGGTGCCCCGCCGGGTGCTGGGTACAGCGTGTGGCGGGTGCTCTGGGGTTTTGCAGTATTTTCCAGGGGCTTTTCTATCGTCTGTGTGGGATGCTCTGGTGTCCTGTCCTCTTCTTCTGCCTCAGCTCTCCACATCTTTAAGCACATGCTTAAATTAAACCCTCTGAGACTCAAGTCAGTGTTAACTCCCAGCCTGTGCCCGTGTCGCAGGGAGGAACGTGCTGCAAGACCCCGTCCCTGTGCTTGGCCCCATCCGCGCCCACCCTGAAATGCGGCCACTGCTCATGTCGCTCCGCTCTGTTTAACACGTGGAGCCAGAGATGCTCGGCTGATGTTTACTGGCAATGAGGCCACTTGTGCAGAGGAATTTCTGGCCTCTGGAAAAAACTGGTGCAGGGGAAATGAGTGTCTTTTTTTTTTTTTTTTAAACGATACTCTATATTCTGCAAAGAAGTGGAAAATGGGTCAGGGTGGGGTTGTGCTGAGGTTGCACTGGGGACACACGGTTGTCATTTGACCTCCCGGGGCTCCCTGTGCTACAGCAGTCCTAAGGGAAGCCCCATCCTGGTGAGTTCTGCCTGGCGGCTACGCAGAACTAAATCCTTCGGGAGAAACTCTCCCTCTTTCTCACTGCAGATGCAAAAGTCTCATTGGCTGAAAATCAGCAACAGGGTTAGAAAGACGACAGGAGTCAGATGGCTGAAAGGAGTAGAAAAAGTCAGATTTGCTTTTTACTTGCTGTTTTGCTCCACTGTTTTTGGTTAGGATGCAGTTCTTCGCAAGGGGGTTTGATTCCGAGTGTTACTTCCCTGCGCCTGGTGCAGCTTTGTTGCACCTTGGTTTTGCCCTCCCAGTTCCTACTTCCAGGCGCCCGGTGCTGGTGCAGCAGCAGCAGCCGCGGGACATGCAGCTTGCCTGGGTGCTGGAAGTGGTCCTGGGACGTAGCACGCTTGAGGGAGAGCCGCGATCTTCCCTGCCTTTGATGAAGGTTTCATTACACGTCCTGCCCCAAAACCCTGGCAGTTGTTGGCAGCGTGGACGGGGGCTGCCACAGCCACAGGGGTGTTGGATTCCCCTTTGCAAAGCGTCCGGCCGCCTCCTTTTAATCCCACCCCGTGAGCGTGGGCTTTGATTGCGGTTTCAGATCCATACGCCTGCTCGGCGAGCGCGCAGCTCGTGACGCAGAAAAAACACAGAAACCTCAGTAAATATGGAGCTGTTTCCTGTTGCCGTCGCGGTGTCCCCTGAGCAATCAATTTATGGCCCCTAAAGCTCCTCTAAGTGGATTTAGCCTCTCAAGATAAATCTTTTCCCTCTGTGCATGCAGAGTGCAGCCCCGGTTCTGCGGCCACTGTTGCTAAATCGGGCGTTCGGGGGGATTAAACCCCGTGGCTGGACCCCCGGCTGAAGCCGGCATCGATGGCAGTGCCGAGCCCGGTGGCAGCGGCTGCTGTGCTGGGTCTGTGCCGGTGGCTCATCCCCAAATCATTCTCATAGTTATGAGACTTTTTTTTTTTTTTTTTTAATTAAGGGGACATGTTTGCCCTGGGGTAAGATCTTAGGGTTGAGTTACGATTTTCCTTACACAAATGGACTAAACAAAGAACTCCTGGAAGTCTTCTCCCTGCTCCCCTCCGCTGCCTCGCAGCAGAGATAAGCCCACGAGGACCCTCCTCGGGATGGACCGGGATCCTCGAGCCGCCGTGTTTATCCCCAGGAGCCACTTTAAGTAAATAAAGCTGCTAATGGACCCTCTGCCTTCCCCTTCTTTGCACAGTTTGCTGTAAACCCGTGCTGGGGGTGATGCTTTGGGGCTCAGGCTGCTCCCCTTCTGCAAAGCGGGGTCCGCTGCCCTTCTCCATCACGGTGGGGAGTAAAGCAGCCAGCCGGGGGTTATTTCCTCCCTTCCACAGAGAAAGGGAAGGGAACTGAGGCAGCTTCATCTCTCACCGGGGCGGAGGAGCCAGGTTTAATTGCCCACGGGAGTGGGGATGCTTGGGACGGGGGACGCTCCCCAGCCGCCAGCAGCGCAGCCCCCGGCTCCAGCCTTCTGCTTGCGCTGGCCTGGAAAAAGCCCTATTAGGTACACGAATTTTAAGCACAACCAGATGTGGGAGATGAAGCTGTTAAACTCCCTTTGTGCTCTCGGCAGAGGCTGAGGGGGGGTCCCGGGCCCCCACACTGCCCCGTGCCCCCTCCACTGCGGTTACTGAAACCAGAGGCTTCATTCGGGCTGGGGAGGGGACGGTGCCGCTCAGATATTTCGCATGTGACAATTCAGGGAGTCTCTCATTGCTAAAACCAAGGCTAAAGCTTGTGCCACGAGCTCCTTCCCCAATTTCTGCTTATTTACGAGCATCGTCTCCTCCAGAAATTCAGCACAAGCTCTTTATAAACGGGAGAGCCGTTTCCAAGAGGCAAACTGCACTTTCTGGAGGCTGAAGGACTTTGCTTTCCAAAACAACATAAGGACTGAGCAGAGATCGTCCCTCTTAGGAGCTGGTGTGCTTTTGGTCTCGTCACCGGGAGCAGGTATCCCCAAATCCCGGGAGAGAGCACGAGCAGCGAGGATCCAGCAGCCCCGCTGCCAATAAATCAGCAGCTCTCTGTAATTTTATGTAACGTTAATAAATCAGACAAATGAAAATAGCTCGAGCCTTGTAAGGCATAAATCAACCTTCCGCTCTGGCACGGTGCTTTAAAATAATTTGTAGATTGATGGTTGTCTGGCTGAATGAGGGAGTTGGGGGCCTGGGAAGATTTTTAATGACCGCTGTGGTGCAACGTCTCCCCGGGCAGAGTCCCAGCTCCTCCCCCCTTCCCAGTTGGCCAGAAGTGGCTTGGAGGGAACTGGGGGATGGCTGCAGCACGGGGAGCCGGGGGAGAGGTCCGAGCCCGCCACCTTGGCACCGCCGGACACACAGCCCACGGGTCCTGGGTGCCCCTCACCCTGGGTGCCCTTTGCTGCGATCGGTGGCTTTTCTGGTGCGACGAAGCTGAGGTCCCCCAGGCTCTGGGTATAAATTCGGTGGGATCAGGTCACCTTCCTCCTGCTGGTCTCGGGATGGCATCGCTGCCGGCACCGGATCTGTGTCCCCATCACGGAAGGTTTTGAAAGAGGGAAAAGCAGCAGGAGAAGCGCAGCTTGGCCAGTTTCTCACGCGCCCTCCGAAAGCACCGCTGGCTGGAGTGCAAGGGACCCAGCAGACCTGCTTCCAAAAAACCCACCCCCTCGCCCTTCCCTGCCCTCCCCTGCAGCTCGCACGGGCTCACCGTGCCGTGGCCCCTCCGGGGATGCACCGGCATCACCACGCTGCCGGCCGCTGCCACCGCCAGCACGGTGCCGGCCCTGGCAAAGCAAGGACCTTGCTCTCACCTTAGCAGCAATCTCAGGACAATGTTGGCATCAAACCCGGGGGAAAATATTCCTTTTTTTGCTTTGTTTCTGTTATTCATTTCTATCCTGGTTTTAATTTCTGGGCTCTGCATTGCTGCACTCCTCGTCCTGGCAGGTCTCTTGGGGTTTCGGGGCCAGAGCCGTGGCGTCAGGGCTCTCGGGCTTGGCCCTGTCCTTGCTGGTGGGCAACCGTTTAACGCTTCTCGGCCTCGTTTTCCCCATCTGTGCCTCCTTCCTGAGGGCACTGACTCCATTAACTGCTGGTTGCAATCAGACCTGGCCTATACCCAGGTTCTCTAACTGGCTATACTGGCACAACTGGTATCCTTCACCCACATTTGCAGGCTTGATGCTCAGCACCAGACTGAGCTGGATGTCACCAGCAGACTTCTCAAACCTGCCTGAATCCGTGCCGGTACCTGACTGTGCTCAGCCCCATCGCAGCTGGTTTTTGCAGACAGCCGGTCGGTGCCCAGCAGAAAGCCGCTCTCCCCACCACGGGACCCCTCGGCTTTTGCCCGTCCAGCCGCCTCTTGCCCCGTCGGGCATCCCCCGCCGTGGCTGCGGGCAGAGGAGCTGCCGATGCCGCCCTGCCCCGGGAGAGAGCGAGCGCGGGGTTTGCATGAGTTTTTTTGTGGTGCTGCATGTTTTACTGCTTTTGGAGGTGTGAAGAGTTAAGTGCTCGGCCGGAGGGCGGCGGATCAGGGTAATTGCTCCCGGACTCGAAGGCAGCATGTTCCAGCACGATAATCTGCTCCGCCTGCGGGTTTTATTCTTGTACGTGGGGCTTCCAGTGGGATCTCTGGCACACGGTGGGTCTGAGACCCCCCGAAAGCAGCAGCGTGTTTCCTGGCCATCCTGGCGAGGGGTCCACTTTGCTGAAGAACGGCCCGTTTCTCAAGGTCCCCACGGCTTTCAGCCAGACCCCAGCCCCAAGCACGACGCAGAATCTCTGGCACCGCAGGGCAATGCTCCGCCTGCAAAGCGGGACTGGGATTAAAGTCTCTCTCTAACACTCTTCATCCCAACGTGATGATTCACAGGGATGCGGCCGCCTGCCACGTTGCTGCCAGTGCCACGAGGCCATAAGCTGTTGGTCTACTTGTTTTTAAGAGCTGAAATGAGCTGCTCACCAAAACAGAGCATCGAGGCAGGTCCTGGTTCAGCGTTGCATCTCCCTTCCAGCTAAAGCGGATCTAAACCCTGTCCCACCATCCGGGGATGAGCCACGAGCATTTCAGCTCACCCTCTCACAGATTCGTGGCCAGATTTTAAACCCTTTGTAGCAGGAATTTATAGCTCTTCCCAATCCCTAGGGAAGGAGGACATTAAATAATTAGAGGCCTCTTCAATTAATGTCTCTCGCTCGGTGTTGGGCACTTTGAGTGCCTCAGCCCCGCTCTCGGCACAGCTGCTCTCGCCGAGGGAAGCGCAAGCCGAGGCAGGGAGATGTCACCCCTCCGTGAACCGGCAGAAAATATCAGGCATCACATGTCCAAAACCCGCAGCCCTCGGATTATCATATTTTGTCGTTAAACCCTAATGTGAGCTGTGGAATGCCAGCTTCCCTGTGGGAGAAGAGAAACCCCAGTGTTTTTAAGAAGAAGGTGTCAGCCCAGATTTTTGCTGATGGTTTCTATTGCTGATCAAACAGAGAAATAATTAACGAATTCGGACTTTTGATTAGGAGTTTATTTTTTAAAGGAATCATGGGGAGTGATTAGTGAAAATAAATTGCGTGACCCCGCAGTTCCCATCCAGCGTTTCCTTGGCTAATGAGGTGAGTTTGAACTCTGCAAGCAGGGCTAGAAATCCGGCTTCCCAGTTTAATAAAAGGCAGCTTATACCTAGTGAAACCAGAACCACAGTAAATGTCAGGCTCATTTTATAGCTTGCTAGGATTAGTATCATTAGATACTGTTCTCAGGACAGCAGCACCCAGATGCATGCAGCCAAAGTCACGGTCCTCTGACGCTGGAAAGTCCTGGCCCTGGAGGACCCGCTGCTGGAGCCTGATAGGTGACCATGGCCAAATTAACCAGCGCGGTTGAGAGTGGTAGATGGTTGGCATCGCCTCAACAAGCTGCCTCTCAGCAGCACCTTCATGGGATCCTGGGTACTGTGAGACAGTACCAGAACAAGCCAAGCTTGATCCCGTCGGCAAATATCCAGTCCTGTTTTGCGTAGCCCTACCTCTATCCAGAAACAGCCGCTCCGACCGTCCGGTTGTGCCTTGCACCGAGTGTGCCTGTGCTGGCTCCGAGCCACGTGCCTTTACCCGAGCACTTGTCTCCCGGAGGGTTTCGGTGCTGCGATAAGGCGGCGGTGAAATGAAGTGCGTGGTCTCTGCTCCCCGGTGCCCGAAGGTTGCGGTGAGCACCGCAGCAGCCCACTGTGTCGCAGGGAGGGGATGCGGCCAAGATCTGGGCAGGGAATGGGGGAGGCGGCATTTTTGTTCCACCAGCCGCTCCCCAGACCCACGCTGAGCTTTGGCGGGTGCCAAACGGGGATGGTAAAGCCCCGAGAGCACTGGGATGGGGAGGCTCTAGACGGAGCCGGAGCTGCCCTCGGGTGAGCTGGCCCAGGGCATCGGGCGCGTGGTGCAGGTCCCGGCGCGTCTGGCAGCCCCACGGCCGCGGCTGGGCTCAGCATTTGCAGGGTTTCGGTCTCTTACTGCAGTCACACAAAAAGTTCATTCCTGGTGCTCTCATTTGGGCTGCTCCCTCCGCCAGTGGGTGAAGATAAGGGACTCATCCAGGCACCCCTCGGGGATGCAGCAAGAAGCCGAGTTATTCCTTTTCCGGTTGAATGCAGGAAAGCCCTGGATGTTCCTCCTGGAGCACCGAGTTTCCAGGAAAAACCAGCGGTGGATGCAGGAGTGGGCAGTGGGCCTGGGAGGGGCAGTTTTTAGGCATTTTCCCTTAATAAAAAAGTTAGTGGTGGAGATAAAATGGGAACCTCCAGCACCCAGTGGTTTTCTACCAAAATGGGAAGAGTGGAAAGCGCCTGCCGGGTCATGGAGCGGCTTCTGCAGGAAGCTGTGACACATAATCCTTCTCCCAAAGCTAAGCCAGAGAAGAACTAAGCCTCCAGTGTTTTAAGTGCCACGTCCACGCACGCTCCCAGCACTGAGCAGGGCTCCGCGCGTGTTAAATAACGGCTTTTTTTTTGTCGCACTCAAATTAGAAAGCACAATGGTGCATTGTTGCAGCTGGGGGGGAGAAAACGTAGGATTTTTTTTTTTGCATGTAAATGAGCTGCGCTAAGAGAATGCAAGGTGGGAGCAAAACATGCGCGCAGCTGGGACGATGCTTGGAAGCGGCAGCCAGGAAAGGACCGACAAGCTGCCAGAGTTCGTCTCTGTGGGTGAACCCCAATTAGTGAAATTGCGTCAAATCGCTCAGGCCAAGACAAAGCCCTTTCTGGAACTGTCCCTGCAAACGTCCTGCTTTGTGTCCTGAGCCAGCGGTGTCTGGAAGTGCTCCCGTCACCGGGCCGGGGTGAGGATGACTGCCATGGGAAGATGGGGCATGGACCCCCCGTCCTCCCTTCCTTCCCCATCCCGTCCCTTCCCCACGCTCTGCCTGAGCAGGGCTGCCCGGCTCTCAGCTTAAAATGTGATTAATTTGTCCTTTCCAGGCTTTTCTCAGGCCAGCCGGAGAAGTGGTATTCCCGTGCCTGGATTGCAGCTGGGTTAAACCGAACAGTGCACCCTCTCCGCACCGGCGTTTGGGTTTCGGCACTGAGCTGCATCGCTCGTGGACCCGGGCGGGTGCAGGCAAAGGCTGCCTGCAGCTCTAATGTCCGTCCAAGAACAGGCAACGCTCGCCTGCTCCTGAAAAGAAAAATGTGTCATAATCCCTGAGGGATATGACACAACATTCATGTGAGGGAAATAACACCGTAATGTGATTACATCAGGGAAGAGCCTGAGCTGGTTAAATAAAACGAAGCCGGGGTTCGGAGAGCAAAGGCGAGGCGGCTGGGGGCGTTCTTGGTGCAAACCCACCCAAAGAAGGTGAATTTTTTGGGCCGGAGAAGGGAGCGTGTTGCCCGCTGCCCCAGCCCAGCTGATCCCAGGCTGAGCGAAGACTGTGCGGGTCCAGAGAGTTTTTGGTGGGGGTGGATAATGCCTTAATAAACGGGTTGTCTTGTGGACACCTCCCATTGACACAGTATCCTTGGGGCAACTGTTTTATTTTTGCATGGTAAACTAATAGTAGGAAAGTATTCCAGGTATTTGGGATTCCTCTGAGCGCAGTTGAGCAGCTGAGGACCCAGCCCCCAGCTCCCCGCAGGCTGCAGCTGGGTCCTCGGGGGTACGGGCAGAGCTGGAGCTGGGGTGGGGGGGTCAGGGTGCTGGGGAGCCAAGGGACAGGGTGCAGGGATATTGGAGACTGGTATAGAGGGGGACAGGGGTACAGGGTGCAAGGGACTGGGGTGTAAGGACGCTGGGGTACCAGGACGCCAGCTGCTGGAGTACATGGGTGTTGGGATGCTGGGGTGCAGGGGGTCGGGGTGCATGGGCGCTGGGATGCTGGGGTGCAGGAGGACGAAATGCATGGGGACTGGGGTGCATGGGCGCTGGGATGCTGGGGTCGGGGTGCATGGGCTCTGGGATGCTGGGGTGCAGGAGGACGAAATGCATGGGGACTGGGGTGCATGGGTGCGGGGATGCTGGGGTGCAGGGGGTCGGGGTGCA
>JAVKLA010000017.1:1826513-1845419 GCA_034782735.1 Sagittarius serpentarius | reverse complement strand
GGGGGGGGCGTGTGTGGTGCGGCCGGGAACCCAACCCCTCCCGGGGGACGGGGCATCCCCCCGCCGCCTTGGCCTTTGCCTTTCCCCTCCCTTCTTTCCCAAAAAAGGCTGCAGGGAGCGCTGGGCAAACGTGCTCCTGCCATGGAGGCCCACCCGGCGTGGGGAGCGCAGAGGGTGGCCCTGGGGGGGCACCCGGCCCCAGCCACTCTGACGGCTCCCACACCTAGAGGGGTGCGCATGGCAGGGGGGGCCATCCATCCATCCATCCATCCATCCATCCATCCATCCATCCATCCATCTATCCAACCATCCATCCATCCAACCATCCATCCATCCAACCATCCATCCATCCAACCATCCAACCATCCATCTATCCAACCATCCAACCATCCATCCAACCATCCATCCATCCATCTATCCAACCATCCAACCATCCATCCAACCATCCATCCATCCATCCATCCATCCATCCATCCATCCATCCATCCGTCCGTCCACCGCCCAGGAACAATGCACGCTCCCCTCGGCCGCTGTCGCACGTCAAGCGCATGCTGGAGCGCTCGCCTTCAAAACAGTCGTGGCGTTGAGGAGCTGACGGTGATTTTTAATTAGGAGCTTTGGCTGAAAGGTCCTTTTCTTTTCTTTTTTTTCTTCTTTCAAGTGTGTTTTTTCCACTTGGGGGACAAAAGGCACTTGGAAAAAAAGCCAGAAAGGTTTTTAAATAGCTTTATACTGTGTCTTCCAGCATAAATTCTCCTGGATTTGGAGACACTGTGCGCTGGTTTACATCATTCCTAGTTTCACTCTGGGATCACAGAAATGAACGTTATCCTTAATGGGATCCTGGTGTTGTGACGAACAGATTTCGGGGGTGCCAATGTGCTGAACTGAATTTGTAAGAGAACTTGGGCGCGCGCGGTGTTTAATTTGAATGCCTGCTGTCTGTGTAGGGTGCGTGAATACAGTAATAACGGCTCAGAATTGATTTACTGATTCCATGCATGGGAATTGCCGAGGTTATTTCCCTCGTTTCCTTCCAACGCGCTCCCCACCGGTGCCGACGGCTGGGAGCTGGCTGGGTCGCTGCTCCGGCGCGCGGCCGGTGATGACAGGGCGCCGGGTTTGCCGTTCCTAGATGCCAGCGTGCGGCTCCGGCGCCTGTTTGTTCTTAGAGGTGGTTCTGAATTAAACATTTCTGCAGGGTCTGAGGCCCAGGAGTTGTTTATCACATTAAACATTTGTTTTAGCTCTCTTTAGCAGAAGTGTGTTGACATTTTCTCTTGGGGGACTGCCGGGGATAATGAATGGCACGTACTGTATTGTGTTGCTCGGAAAGCCGCGGGATCCTGCAATAACATAAACACCCAGGGCTGAATTCATCACAGATCTGAAAAGAATGGGCTCGGTGTTTACATCAATGCTGGTCCTGAGCCACAGCTCACATTTAAAGTTTATTATTGATTATGAAAACATCCCTGTTAATACTTGTCAGATTATTTTTTTTTATTTTATTTTATTGCTGACAGCTGCAGTTTCACTCCCTGCTCTGTGTTTTAGTTGTAAAGCTTTCGCGGAGGAGAAGGAGCGAGCCGGGTGGGTTTCGGGGCGGCTCGGCCCGGGGAGGAGCAGCCGCGGGCTCTGCCCGCTCACAATTCGTTTTCTCTGGAGCGGGGAAGGGTTTTGCAGCCGCCTTTGTTCTCCCGCAGAGCCCCCGCCGCATTCTTCCCTTTTGCCATTATCATTTTGGTTAAACAGAAAGGCAAGTTGTGTACCATATGGATCATGTTAACAATTGCTTATCTGGAGCTGGTGTTTTCTCCTCCCTCCCTTTCCCCCCGGCCTTTTTCTCCCTTCGGAGGTCTGGGTTGGGACTTTAACAGCATCTTGGGTTTGGTGCCCGTTCGACGCGGTCCGGTAACCCAAACCTCTCCTCTTGCGTCCCGTCAGAGTTAATTCTCCAAGGTAAAACAGAATAAATGCTGAGAAATCTCCAAAGCGGGTTTCCCCGGATGCTCTGAAATACAGAAAACAGTTGCTGAAGAAACCAGCATGTCTGCGGTCATAGATTGACGCCTCTGGCCAGCAATGGGCTTCTCCCCCCGTGCGGCGGAGGCTCCGTTTGCCTTTTATTTGGGGAGGAGGTGGATGGCCAGGAGAGGATCCCAATGCTGCTTTGCGTGTTTGTACAGACCGATACAAGCAGGGGCTGTGGTTTGCCCAAATCCCCGCTTCAGGCCGCTCCCAGACCTGTATCGAGGCGCCTGAGTAAGCAGGCGGAAAGTTTTGAGCCCTCACCCTGCGTCCATCCTCCGCTCCAGGGGATTTCAGTAGCCGCTGGGGGTGGGGGGGGGGAAAGGACTGTTATTTTGGGTGCCCAAATACAGATGCGGGGGCCTAACCTTAGGCGGAGGGAGTGGCCATCAGGTCACTTAATTCACCTCCTCCTTCCCCCATGGAAAAGGTAAACACCAAGCCTCCGGGAGCGTTCGCCTCCAAAGCCGGTATCGCATCCTGCAACAGCACCGGCCGATTAGAAGGAATAAAACGATTCTGCAGGGCACCTTGTCGCCTCCGTAACGATGGCATCTCTAAGCGTCATTAAAAAAATTCCTGGAAGGAGTCTGGAAGCGTGTGCCCTGTCTCACTGGCCTTTGCAGACGCTGTGGACTTTATTCTTATTAATTATTTTTGCATCCTTCTAGTTGAGGAGAAATTCCTGAGGGTAGAAATGCCACCTCCAGATTTTTCTGCAAACAGCCAAATATTCTTCTTTCTTCCCTTCTGTCTCTGCTTTTCTAAAGGTTTGGGGTTTCTGCAGCTCCCTGCATTCGTCCCTACAGCTGGCAGGAGATGGGTTGTGTGTAGGGAAGGAGAAATCCCTCAATCCACAGTTTATGGCAGCAGATGCGGAGGCACCGGATTTGAGCGTGGATTCCTAAAGGGAATTTCCCCGCAGATGACATTAATGCATCTAGAGAAGCGATAGTGACCCTTACACGACGCTGACCCTTGCGTTTATGCCATTGTAAACACTTTTCATTTATATTTTTTGAGCTCCGGTGATTATACGGCTGGAAGCAGAGCTTTGCCGTTTGACAGAGGCTGTCGGGGAGGTTCCTTTTGTCGTCCTGGGGCAGATCCCGTCGCATCTGGCCAAACGTCAGCTGGAATTTTGCGGCGTGCAGGGAATCTTGAGGCTCGTGGCTCCAAGCATCTCATTTGCTCGGCGCGCTCCCTTTCCTTGGCTCCAGCAGACAGCCCCAGCTCGGGCGCCGGCGGGGCAGGCCCCCCTCTTGCAGCTTTTTAGCGAAATAAAGATGTTTTTCTTCCTTTTGGGGCGTGGAGGGGTGTGCTGGTTAATGCACGTGATTAGCAACTCTGTGGTGCTCTGGCTGCAGAAAGCTCGTCCCTGCTGCTGGTCTTGCTGGTGCTGCTGGTGCTGCTGGTGCTGCTGGTGCTGCTGATGCTGCTGGTGCTCGGTCACTCGCGTGTGTCATCAGGCATCCGGCACTCTCGTCCCAGGGGACACAAGTGCCAGGAGTGGCACCCAGCTCCTGATCAAAGGGAGCCATTGGGACTAAATCAGGCTTTATTAGCATTAAGCAGGAAAATTCCCATTGCTGGATCAGCAGCTGAGCAGGGAATAAACCAGCTCTTCCCAGTGCCAGCCCTGGCAATTCCCAGTCCTGAGAAATGGTTTATCCCCTTGCAAGGTCCTGCTCCTGCGAGTTCATCACCATGATTACTTCTGATCTGTTTTCCTGTTGGTTTTTCCTTTGGACTCGGCTTGGTCTCGTGCTCCGGGATGGTGAGAAGGGCTCTCCCCGCCTTTTCTCCCTCGCGCTCCTGAGCCCTGAGCAGGATCATGGTGCTTTTTCTGCTCCATAAACCCCAGTCGTGATTTGCCGAGGGTGCTGCTTGCGTGCGTGGGTGCTGCCCAGCAGACCTGCCCGGGTACGGCAGCGCCTCGGCAGCTCTGGGCTCGTGTCTCCTCTAATGGGAGCAGGAGTTGAAAGTCAGCACCGGCTCTCTGCAGCAAAGTTTATTTTGCTGTGTAACGAGGGTGTTGTAAAATCTCTCTCCTGGCCTTGTGGCCTGTCATCAGCTGAAGTTAATGTTGGTTAAATTGTACAGATCGCTAGCACAATTTTTCCTCTAGTGGTGCATGCCTTGGGTCGCTTATCAGCAACCCCTGATCTTTATGGGGGCCCTAATAAACCCCGCCAAGGTCTCGCAGATGCTGCTGACTTATAGTGGAGAGCAGGGGAGGATGCAAATGAAAGGGTTTCTTCCCAGCTCCTTTCTCTGGAGGACAGACCTCTCAGTCATGGAAAAACTGGGCATGTTTGTTTAATTACAGTGGTGCCATCACGGCCCGGGTTGTGGTGGTGCCCAGGGCCCCTCGCCCTGGACCGGGATGCTGGGGTGCGCTCCCTGGGGAGGGATGCTGGGGTGCGCTCCGGGTGGGATGCTGGGGTGCACTCCCTGGGGAGGGATGCTGGGGTGCGCTCCGGGTGGGACGCTGGGGTGCGCACTGGCGCGGGATGCTCGGCTGGTGGAGGTATGGTACCCAGGCGAGTGTTTTCCCTCAAAAGATAAAAGAGCCACTTTTTTTTCTTTTTTCCCCCAAGAAAGTGAAAACTAATGTCAAGACAAATTGCACTTTAACCCACACTTGTCTTGCCTACAAAAAAAAAGCTGAATAATAGCTGAATAAGTACCCCTTTCCCTGCCCCGGCTGCACTCAGAAGAGGAGCCTGCTTCTCACAAAGACTTTGCTGTGTAAATAGATGAGAGGTGCAGCGGCGGCACCGAGCTGGAGGGGACTCGTGGCATCAGGGGACGCTGGAGCCTGGGTCCTCTCCCTGTGATTAATCTTTCTCGGTGTTGCTCTAGGCCTCTGAAGAGCAGCAGGACCGGCTGCCGGGCTGCTTTGTCTGCTGCCTCGGCTCTGCCGCGGCGAAGGGACGTTCCCGTTGGAGGCTGGTTCTTTCCTTTGGAAAGAGTCTGCAAAGCTCTTGACTCCGCTCCCCGCGTCCTGCTGCCTCCCGGAGCGGGATAATGTGGGTGTAATTGATGGTGAGAGGACTAATGGCTGCAGAAATGTGTAATTAAAGGCCAGGGGTGACGAGCTGCGAGGCTGTGTTGTGCACGGGAGGTTAGAGAGGTTGAGTGTGTTTTGAAGGGCTTGTCCTGCACGTCCCGCCTTGGGAAGAAGGCAGGTCGCCCTGCTCGGGGTGTCCCACGTGCCCTGCACTGTTTGTCATCGGGAGGGACACCGGGCTCCCCAGCTGACCCAGCCCAGCACGGTGAGGCAGCAGGGAGCTGTGCATGCGGCTGCGTCCCCGCGGTGCGTGTAACCAGGAAGGGTTTAGGTGTGGGGATTTTCTTACCCATTCTGGCATCGCTGTAGCTGTTTTCCCATCGTTTGGCTGGATCTAGAATTGCCAAATCCCTGGGATCGGCCCCGTCCTGCCTCCTGCCCCCCGTGCCATGTCCCCGTCCCAGCCCTGTGCTCCAGCCGGTTCCCAGAGCATCGCCTCCGCCTCCTCCCTCCAAATGCTGAATCAGGCCACGTGTTGCAAACATAAATCTGCTAAAATGCCGACATGGCGTGAGCAGGTTGGACTTTGCTAGACCTGGCAGCCCTCGGCTGTGCCGCAGGGCCGGGGTGACAGCTCTGAGCCCGCGCTCTCTCTCTTGGGGCTGCACCCCGATCCCCCGGGGGAATCGGTGATGGCGATGGGCAGGACGTTGTGCCCGGCATGGGTTTACGGCAACCTGAAAGCCGCAGTCCCGGCTCTACGTGTGGATGAGCCCCAGGGGCTCGGTGCCGGCGTGGCCATGCCGGGTGAGGAATGCAGGAGATGTGGTTATGGGTCGTGCGGCCTCGGGGGCGAACGCTGCAGCCACGTGTCGCGGCATCGTCCCCAGCCGGCTCTGCCCGCGACGTCCCTCCTGGCGGGAGGAGGACGATGCTGCCTGCGCCCTCGGCTCCCACCGAGCGCTGGTGCTGGCTCAGATGCCGGTGTGAGTGGCACGGCCGTCCAGGTGTTATTTCAGTATTTCCTCGTGTATGTCCCAGCCGGTGCGGGCAGCTGCACGGTCCCTCTGCTCGTGCTGCTGGCGGGGACACGGTGACACTTCTTCATATTACACTTTGCAGCTTCACGCTCGTAGAAAAAAAAGGTTTTAGCAGATGCAGCGAAGTCCCAGCAATGTAAAAATCAATCGGGAGCTGGAGGTTTGGAGATTTATTGGAGATGCCACCAAATAAGGAGATTTAAGTGACAGCGTTTGAAGCGTGGTTCCTATTTTCCACCTTAGCTGTTGTGGATGCTTGGGGTCGATGAGAGCAGCATCCATGCAGCGCGAGCTGGGTGCTTGGCCACGGACGCTGGCAGGCAGCGCTTACAGAAATGACTATCTGCTAATATAAAGATATTTCCATTTGCATCTTAATCACCACCAACCCGGGCAGTGGGGCAGAGCCTAGCCGTGGGGCCGAAGGTGCCGGCTCCGCGCGGGCAGGGCTGGGGTCGCAGCCTGGCCGCTGTTCAGCACGAGGCAGGTATGCGCGCCAGAAATAACGTCATTACGGATCTGACCTTGGGCTGTTCATATCCTCCTCCTACAAGGTGATTACTTTTTAATGAGTGGCTGCTGAAAAGGGAGGAAAATGAATTATTTCTGCCGTAGGATTAGCTCGAGGAGACAGGAGCGGTGCTGCTCCGATCGATATGGTCTCGCACGGAGCCAGCCCAGCACCAAACTTCTCCCCGATTTCCTGGCGATACCTTCGCCCTGACGCTGCTGCCACCTTATTATTCTTTAACCTTTTTTTTTTTGTTTTTTGAGCAGCAGCCTTGTAGTGGCAGGTTGAGGCGTTTGCACCCTGTGCTATATAATGATATATAATTATAATTGGCTTATAATAGCCACATATCTGTGCAAATTCCCAGGGCACAGAAGTGGGAGCTGTAGGGGCGGCTGCTCCAAGCACGACACACGGGTCCCCAAGGTCCGAGTCTGTCCGTCCGTCCATCCGTGCAATCGTAGGCATACGGCAGAGGGGAGCCGCAGCCTCAGGCGTGGATGGGGGCAGCAGTGTCAGCAAAGAAAGAAGCCAAAAAAAGGGAACTTCTGGAAAATCCATTAGTGAATGGAGTGCAGGAGGGAGCTCAGCTTTTCAGGCTGCCGAGGCGGTGTTTAAAAAAGAATCTGCGAGTCAAAAGGCTTGTGAAAACAAAAGCCACCGAGAGAGGCCTCCCCCAGCCCAGCTCTGGCGGGGCTGGCTGGGAGTCGGTGAAGCTGCGGGTGCCAAGAGCAGGGAAGGTGGTCCACTGGGGATGGGGACGGGGTCCGTCATCCCGCAGGGTGTGTGACGGGGACACACAGGGACCGCGAGAAAGAAGATGCAGAAAGGATAGAAAAGAAGAGTTTTTGCTCAGTTCTCTGTGGAGCACGCTGCCCGGCAGGGCGCCGAGGCGGAAAATACAACCGCGTTGTGCAGTGCTGGATAGGGCTGGGAGGCTCCCCAGAATTAGAGTTAATTAAGATTGATTCGTTCCGTGGAGGAGATGAGCTGGAGCGTTGCTGCTACCGCTGCGGACAGGCTCTAGTGCGCGGGGCAAATTATCTCCCGGCTGCAGCCCGGTTCCCGTGTCCACCGCAGCCCCCGGCACTGACCCCAGCCCAAGGCCAGATATTGGAGAAGATAGACCAGGGGCTGGTGGCTCCTGCCTTGGCTTTTGCCCCTGGGGGAGTTTGTTATTGGAGCTTCATCAGGAAAAACACCTTGGGAGGAAAGGGCTTGGGCAGGAGTGGGGGGTGCCCGGTCCCTGGGCCCCTTCCCGAGCTGCAGGGCATCTCCTGCATTTAATGACCTTCATCCAAGTGCTTGTGGGAAGGTGAAACATAATGGCAGTGCTTTCTTCTTGGGAAAATAGTCATTTAAAATTGTTTTAAGCCTTCTGGGATATATGTGTATATCAGGGTCCGTAGACCCCCGACCCACAGGGCCTGCCCCAGGCATGCACAGTGCTGGGTGCGGATCAGACCACGGCTCCCCGGGGCGTAGCAGCGGTGCGGCAGCCGGGTTCAGTGTCCGGCCCCGTAACCCTTTGGCTTTGCTTCTTCTCAGGCCGTTGTAGCGCAGATCCCAGAGGCTGCATCCTGCAGGCATCCCACCACCACCACCATCTTACTGCACAGCATCACGGGTCGCCCAGCCAGCAGCTCAGCGCTGGCTGGGGGCTGGCGGGGACCGTCAGAAGAGCACGGGCCCCCAGATCCTCCTTCCACAGGTTCAGGTGGGGTGAGACAGTCCCCCTCAGGGGGGGATGTGGGGAGTCCTGACGGGTTTCAACAAGTGGTTTTGAATGGAGCGAGGTCGGGACGAGAAGTTTTTCAGAGCAGCTTCCGTCTCCTCGCTGACAGCATGTCCTTTGCGAAGTGGCTTCTGCAGGAGCAGAGGTGGAAAAGCTATAACGATGCCTTCAAACTATTTCTCTACGTCCCTCTATAGACCGCGTGAATACGCATACACACGGCCGAAATCTCCGCAGGTGGTTTCATGTCGCATATTTCTAGACGGGCTTGCGGGGGAGATGGCCGTGGTCACGTCTGTGCCAAGCGCAGACTTACAGCCCAGATGGGAGAAGCAACGTCCTCACCTCGCCATGTCCTCCAGCCTCGCCGTGGGTCGGGAGCAGAAGCAGGAGGCAAAGTCCTGTGTGGGACCGGGTGGTGGGACCTGGAGCTTCAGGGTACGCTCATCACCCTCACTGGCTTGGCCGTTGTTATGCAGATTGCATGCAAATTGGGTCCATTTGACCTCCTGACCTTTTCATGGGGCCACGTCTGTTTGGGGAAATGGTTTTGCTGATTAGAAATGGATTTTCCTCTCTAATGTAATCCTCCGAAAATGGGCTGGGTCCAAACCCAGGCCCGAGGAGCAAATCTGGTGTCAAGGAATGAAATTTTGGAGAAGGGCTTCAGTCCCAACAGGGGTCTGAGCAGCACCCGTGGGCCGTGGCACCCTTCTCTGGGGCACGCTGCACCTTGAGCATCTGCCCTGAGTTGACCTTGAGGGACGGTGGGCTTCGATGACCTGAATGCTCAGTGATGGTCTTACCAAAAACCTTCTTCCTACCGGAGAACCGTCCTTCAGGCAGCGGTCTGGTGGAGATCACAGCTGGAATGTCGCCCCAAGGAACATCCTGCAGCAGACGAGACGGGTCAGGGCAGGAGAACGTCTGCTGGAGGAGAAGCGATGGCATGGCCGGGAGTGGGAATGCTGTTGCAGGGAGCTGCGTTTCGCATGCGCTGAAGCACACCCACGGCAGGGAGTGGGAAAGACGGTGATGGATTAATGTGCTAATTAATCTTTTGGGATTAATGTTCCTCTTCGAAGCACTGGAGGGGGCGTGCTGGTGGAGTGGCAGGAGCAGGGAGGGTTGGGGCTGTCCCACCTTTCAGTGGTTTCTAGACCCAAACAAACAGTTCAGCTGTTTTGTCCCGTGTTCCTGGGGGTGGGTGCAAGGCTGAAGCCCAGATCTCAGCAGACGTGAGTGGTCCATGAGACCTGGGGACAAGTCACGTTAAGAAAAACGTAAGTAGCAAGAAAGAGGCTGATTTTTCCCCACTTTTTTTAGGTCTGTTTTATTGCTTCTTTTTCTCCCATCCGTCTTATAGTGAGAGGTGGAGCAAAATTCCTCAGGTCCACTAATTGTGTCAGCTTGTTATTAATAATATCTGGATTTTATTGCCATATCCTCTCAGTCTGGGGATTCCCAGGGCCACACGCCATGTACAGTTTCCTCCCGGTGACATTTAGCTGAGAGTTTCTCCTCTCGCCGTGACAGATGGGTGATGCTCAGCTGCTGCCAGGCTGAGCGGATCCATATTAATTTTTCATTTGCTGGCCGGGTGCTGGAGCAGCACAGATGGGCGATGGCCCGTTGGTCACTCCGGGTTCGTGCTGGTGTCCAGCTGCTCTGCACTTGATATATGAGTGGACAGAGCGGATGCTGAAGCCTTCGGCTCGCGCTGGCCGGGCTGGAGGTTGTTTCTCCTGGGGGTGGGGAGAGGGCATGGTGGGAGTTAGCCTAAATCCTTTTAACATATGTACATTGACCCTGCTCTGATTGCAATACCATCCTTCGCTTTGTCGGCACTGGTTAGGAGGGGACAGGGAATGTGGCGGACAAAGAAATGCAGCTCCCCGATGGATTTGCCAAACAACTGAAATTTGCCTTGGAAAACTTGATGTTTGCGCACCGGCAGCGTGCCAGGCTGCAAGAAATCGGCTGTCCGGCCTGGGTCTGCAGGGGAGGGCTGAGGGATTTAAACGTCTCACTCTTTGCAAATGCTGCCAGGTATTGCGCTTGGGTTATATCATGTCTAAGCGTGGCTTTGTGCTCTCCTTGCCCTGGTCCTGGCTTTGAGACCAGCTCTGCCGCCGGTGTAAATCGCTGCCGGGCTGTTTTGCCTATTCTGGACCCGCCATGTAGGGGTTCACGAGAGATGACCTGTATCTAGCTTAAAAGTGTGTATCAATGTGCAGAAACATTGCTATAATCTACAGCGTTAATACTAAAGCATTTCAGAAACATCGTCACGAGCCTCAGGTCCACAGTGAGTGTAAACGAAGTAATCTGCATGGGTTATAGTTCTGATTTATAGCTGTGATTTGACTTGTGGTAATGCCATTGCACTTTGCCTAGGCTGCTCTTAGGAGGCAGGGACGAACCCCAGCCCAGGACAAGCTCCTGACAGCAGAAGCCGAAAAGATCAGGAAATGCCTCATTTAAAAAAAGAAAAAGTCATTCAACTGCCTCCCGTTCACTGGGCAGACTTGGGTAAGTCTGTTCTCTCCTCCTGCATTTTTTTTCCCAGCTTGCCTTTATCCTTGGAGATAACGCTGCGGCTGCTGCAAGACCTGCAGCATCTGCATGGGTGCAAAAACCTCTCGGTGCCGCGAATCCAGCTGCAGCGGCGAAGCTGTCCGTCGGTACAGGAGTTGCATTGTTGTGAGGCTGCATTCCTGCTGTGGGTGCTTGGTCCAGGTTCTTGTCCGGACCCACCTCCAGGTGCTGGTAGCAAAATCCAGCGCAGAAGATCCATGGCGCACAACATCCCCGCTATGAGACGTCTTGGTGAAGGCTGGGCTGTGAAACGGGATTCCCAGCCTCCAGGTTTGCTCCCTCTGGGCCCAAAGTTTGCACGTCAGAGAATTAAAAACCTGGGAACTCGGGCAGACCCTGGAACCAGGGTGGGCTCTCCCTGCCCGGGAAGCCGATCGCATCGGGCTGTGCTGCTGCGGGTAACTGCGGGGATAATGAAACTACTCAATGTCTTTTGAAAAAGGCGTAAATCCTCCAAGCTGGCAGCTCTGCAGAAAAAGGAGCCGTCAGCGTTTAAACCGGCAAGACAGCGGCGGTAGGAGCAAAGCATCGCGGAGGCGGCTCAGTGGCTTGTTCCTGCACCGGGAGCCGAAGGGCGGCAGCGTCTGCTCCCTCCCAAGGGCTGGGATGCTCCTGCAGAGCAGCAAGGGCTGGCCGAGGGGACGTCGAGACACATCCAGCGCTTGCTCTGCGGGGCTGCAGATCGCTCCCTCCGGGGTGACCTCCTGCGGGGCTGGTCCCTCTTCCCGGGGCGTGGGTGTTTGGGGGAGTTTGGCTGGATTTAAACCCTGGCTTTAATGCGTCCTCAGCTTGAACGTGTTTGCTCTTGCGCTCTCCCTCTCCTTCTTTGCCCTCCAAATCCATTCCAACCCTCTCGTGATCCCCCAAGGGACGCTGGATCGCTGCAGCCATCGGCGCATGCTGCCTGCGGGTCATCTCTGTATTTGCCTGCGTAGGTTTTGCCGTGAGGTTTTATGCACCAGCGTTAGCGACGGGTACACGTGCACGGGACATGAGCATAGAAAATACGTGTACATGCGTGCGTGCATACGTGGTACGCTCTGCGTACGAGGGCTGTGGATGATATAGCTACGCTCCAACAAAAGCGGCCCGCGCCGGGGAGCTGCTCGGGGCTGCCCTGCGTCCCCACAAACTCATGGTTGCGCCTGAAATCCCCCGGCGAGAGCTTTTCCCTGGGGAGGGGGGGTCAGCGGCGGGAGAGCGCGCACCCCATCCCCAACGCCGAGCCGTTGGACACCCTCGGCGGTGCGCCCCGCTAAAAAGCCCCCGAACAAAAGCTCAGTTCAGAGTCGCTGCTGAATAGATTAACAAGATTTCCATAATTAGGGCGGGCGGGAACAATAGGATTCTCCCCTGCCCAGCCCCCCCTGCCCGCCTTTGTCTTGCGCTGGGGATAATGGGCAGCAGCGAGGGTGGGAACCGGCCCGGCCATTTGGTCACTGGACAGTAATTTTCTCACACTGCCAAGGGGAGCATTGAAACATCTGTCCCGCTCCGCCGCCTCATTCACGTCCCATTTCAAACCCCTGACAACTTCTCCCTGCCCGCCGGCCCTCCCCCTCCGCCTGGTTTTCCAGGGTGCGACCGAGCTTTCCGGGGGTTTTGGCTTTTCTTCTCCCAAATGTATCTCGTCTTTAAAGGAGTCGGATGGAGGTGGGTTTGCTTCTCCGTCCTTTCGCGCTCGGGTTTGCTTCGGTGGCAGCAGCGCTCATGCAAACCTGTGCCCGTGCGTCCCCCCCTGTCCCCCTTCTCACCCTTTGGCACGGGACCTGGTGCTTGGGGACAGGGCTGGAGGAGCAGCCCCAGCTCGCGCCGTTGATGGTGGGCTTCCAGCCACACACCGCGGCATTGGCCGCCCTCTTGCAGGCTCTTGGAGAAGCAATTCCCATCACCGGGCTTATCTGTAGACACCAGATTTTAGCCGGCATCTGAGCAGCGGGGTTCAGGCGTTGGCATCGATCCCTGCTACGGGGAAAAGCTGGGCGCTCCTCGGAGAAGTGACCGTCCTCGGGGTGTGTTGTCCTCAGAAATGAAGCTCAGGCCGCCTGGTGCTGTATTGCAGGAGAAGACCGACATAGAATGGCTTGGGCTGTGGGCTGCTGGGTCCTCCCTTCTCCAGGAGGGATGGGTGAGGGTGAGGGTGTGCGTGCCGCCCTCAAGGGCGGCTGCTCCCTGGCTTCGGAAGAAACAGCCTGGAAACGCCACCGGGATTTGCCGGTCGTGGCGGTGGCACCTCGTTCCTGCTATGCTGCTCCGCAGCGGGCCCCGTGCCGTGGCGGATGCTGGAGCAATCGGCCGCCTCCCGGGTGCCTCCCAAACCCCTTTCCTCCTCCCCTGAGCCCCAGACATTTGCAGTCTGTATTTTTGGGGGGGCCAGAAGGAGCTGCCGTCTGCACCTGCAGCACACCGTGCACCACCGCACGGTGGTCTAAGCAAGGATGGAAACTCCTGGTGCTTCAGTTCCTTCAAAAAAAAAAAAAAAACAACCCCGAATTAAAAGAAGTCTTATTCCTCATGGAGTCACGCGAACCCGCATTTCTCCCGTTAACAGCTCCGCGGTGCCTTTTGCTCGCAGGCAGAGGGAAGGGCCCCCTCCGTCCCTCTGCGTCCAGCCGGGCCCCGCGTACGGCTGAGGGAAAATCTGCTGCAGGAGCGCAGGTTTACTGGGCAGCGTTCTCCTTTGTGTTCATTAAAAAGGGCCCTTTCCCGCAGGCTGTCGTGGCTCTCTCTGTCTGAGCGTTTATCTATCGGGAGCACTTTAATAACGGCCAGTAAATGCAGGGAGGATGCCGGATAAAGCCACGCAAAGCCGCCATTTAAATCCTCTTGTGTAAGTTTGATATCCAAAGTGGAAGTACAAATGCCGTATAAGTCAATTAAAGCATTAAGTAATCTAATTGTGCTGTGGTCACAAAGTGGCTTAAAGGCTGAGAGAGGCGAGTGGTGCGCCAGGTCCCCTCCCGGCTCCTACTTTAGCCGTCCCCTGAGGCGCTGGGCATAAGGGAAGGGGGAGACTGGGGGGCTGGGAGGGACCCGCACTGGGTGCTCGGAGGGTGGGTGGGTGCTGTGGGTGCTCGGAGGCCACCTGGTGTTTGGGGGCTGGAGCAAGAAAGGGTGATGCCGACCTCGCTGCCCCCGTGACGCAGAGCCATGGGGTGACTGGGACACGGGGAGCACGGTGGCACAGGGTCAGTGGGGTGAGGGGGGGACCCCCGGCAGGTCCTGCAAAGCTCCCCCCCCCCCCCGCCATGCGTTTCGCACCCGCTGCCATTGCAGCCCCGGCGCAGGGGTGGGTCTGGGCACAACCGTGGTGTTTCTGCCTTCCCCTTTGCCAGAGAAATTGTTTTGGTGGGGCCACGCCCAACCCATCGGTACCGGCACCGACGCCGGGGGTGAGCAAAGGGATGCCGGCAAAGGCTTGTGCTCAGCCCGGCGTGAAGGGGGGTGCGAGTGTGTGTGCAGTGCAGCCCCTATTTCCCTGGCCACAAGCTATTAATATGCTATTAATATTATCCGCATTGTAATTATAATATTATAATTATACTCCGGTTTTCCTCCGGCTATGTGTGCCGATGCTCGGCACCGCGGCGCTGCCGACAGCACTGGGGGCCGCACAGTTTGTATCGCCTTGGCTTGCCGTGGTTTGATAACCTGAATATTTTATTCTGTTGGGTGAGGCGACCGTAAAAACTTGAGCTGGCTGGGTTCTCTGAAGTGCTCCTGGTTGCTGTTCCTGGGGGATAGTTGCACTGGTGATGGCCAAGAGCATTTTTGCGTGGAAAATTTAGAGCATGAGCGTAACTGAGAGCACGCGTTTGCAGTCAGGAGGTGCAATGTGGCCCAGAAGGACAGGGCAGTACGGTGGTTTTTGGAGGTCCCCAGCGCAGAGAGGTGCTCGTCCCTGTTTCGCTGCTCTCACCCTGCGCTGTCCTGTCACCTGCAGGTCTGTTGAAGATGCACTGGTCACCAGAGCATGCCCAGTCCCTGAACCAGTGGCCGGAGCAGCACCTCGACGTCTCCTCCACCACCTCCTCGCCAGCCCACAAGTCCGACCTCTACCCCAGCACCCGCCAGCGCTTCAACTACGCCTGGGCCAACGACGACATCTCCGCGCTCACAGCCTCCAACCTCCTCAAGAGGTACGCCGAGAAGTACTCGGGGGTGCTGGACGCACCCTACGAGCGCCCGGCGCTGAGCGGCTACGGGGATGGAGCCTTCGGGCCGGTTAACGGGCAGAAGGGGGACGGGGAGCCCTGGCCGGTGGCACACGGCTCCGACGGTGCCTACCCCCTGACCCCCATCCACGATGGCCTCCCCGGTGCCAAGGGGGTGGTGCCGCCTGCCGTCCCCCCCAGCGGCGGGGCCATCGGGCTCGGCGGCTCCCCTGTGGTGTCTGCCAACCTCGCCGATCCCATGTACCCTGGTAACTCCTGCGGAGGAGCCGCTGCCAGCTCTGGCGGGCTCGGGTCATCTCAGGAGTACCCCTCAGGCTACGGTGGCACCTACTTGCCCTCCGGCTACTGCACCCAGCCGGCGGCAGCGCTCCCCCCTCCGCACCCCCCTGCCCTCCATGGCTCCGGGCTCCTGCAGCCCCCGCACCCCTCGCCTGCCCTGGTGCCGGGCTACGGCTCCTCCGGCCCGATGTACAACTACGCCGCTGGCAGCTACCCGCCGCAGCCGGGCTACGGGACCATCCACCCGCCCCATCCCTCCGCCTCCTACCTGCCCTCTGGCATCGCGGCGCCCACCCCCATCCCGGCCCCGCCACCCGCCGCCCGCCCGCCCGGGGTCCCTGGCTACAGCTACCAGGGCGCCAGCTTGGCCCCCCTGGCTGTGCCACCCCTTGGCACCGAGGCGGCGGGTGCCCTGAAGAGGAAGGCTTTCGATATCTCCGGCGGAGAGGATGAGGGGGAGGGCAGGTATAGGAAATACAGCTACGAGCCGCCAAAGTCCCCCTACCCCATGTCGGACAACGGCGAGTGCCGGGGCAATGGGTTCAGCGGCAGCGCCGAGTCCCCCCAGGTGGCCTTCAAGCCTGGGAAGCGGCCGGCGGGCGCTGGGAATGCCGAGGAACATGCCGGCAAGTACGGCGGGCAGCCGATGAAGAGTATGGTCTCGCCACCCTACGGCACTGGGGATGCTCCGCTGCGGCCGGCGGAGCCCTTCGAGAAGTTCAGCCCCCCCCTCGCCAACGGGGAGCGGGCAGCCGAGCCGGGACCCCCCTTCCCGCTGCGGCTGCCCCCCAAAGCACCGGTCTTCGGCAGCCCGCCGGTGGAGGAGCAACCCAAGAACGTCGACCCCCTGGTCTTGGAGCTGGTGAACACCAAGATCGTGGAGCGGGGGCCGCCCGTGCAGTGGACGGACATCGCCGGGCAGGTCTCCGTGAAGGCCACCATCGAGGAAGAGCTGGTGTGGCCCATCCTGCGTCCCGGCGCCTACACCGGGGCGAGCCAGCCGCCACGAACCATCCTGCTGTTCGGTCCCCGCGGCACGGGGAAGACCCTGCTGAGCCGGTGCATCTCCACCCAGCTGGGCTCCACCTTGCTGAAGCTCAGTGGGAAGACCCTGCTCTCCACCTGGAAAGCTGAAGCTGAGAAGATCCTGCAGACCGTCTTCTTCGTGGCCAGCTGCCGGCAGCCCGCGGTGGTGCTCATCACCGAGGCCGAGTCCTTGCTGGTGGCCCGGGCTGGCGAGGACGGCAGCCAGGTGAGCAACCTCAAGTCCCAGCTCCTCTCCTACCTGGACAACGTGGCTACCTCATCCGAGCAGAACGTGGTCATCATCGGGACCACCTCCCGGCCCAGCAGCATGGACGAAGCTTCCCACCGGCGCTTCGCCAAGCGGTTCTACATCTCCCCGCCGGACAGCATCGCTCGGCGGCAGATCCTCCATCACGCCCTGGCTCAGCAGAGCTCCTGCCTGAGTGAGCGGGAGATGGCCTCCCTGGTGCAGCACACGGAGAGCTTCTCGGGCGGCGAGCTGGTCCAGCTCTGCCAGCACGCCGGGGCCACCACGCTGCACGGTTTGCCGGGCCAGATCCAGCCCACCTCCTACCAGGACTTTGAGAAGGCCTTCTGCAAGGTCCGCCCCGCCGCCTCCCAGAAGGAGCTGGACTTATTCCTGGAGTGGGATAAAATGTACGGCACCAGGCACTGACGGCGCGGCATCGGGGGGGACGGGGGCTCGGCGACGGACCCTTCGCCCCAGCCCGAGGCTCCGGGGCCGGTTTTGGGGCTTGGCCGATGAACACGGGGTTTGGAGGGGCCGGGTTGGGGTCTACGGGGGCTCCCGTTCTCCCCCAGCGCCACGCCGGGGCCGGAGCCCCTCCTCCCAAAGTGCAGGAGACCCCTGGACAGCCCCGACGGCAGCACGACATACCTCTTCTTGACTATTTTGGACTCGGCCGGGCTTTTCCTCACCTTGGTTTTTCGGAAGCCGTCGCCCACGAACTCAGGATAACCTATTTATTATTTTCCCGTTCATCCGTCCCTGGACCAGCGATGCAGCGAGCGGGGCCGGAGGCGCCTCAGGATCCGGCTTTCCGGCATCGGATGCACGAGCTCCCCTGTCTACCCAGAGGCTCAATTATTATTATTTTTTTTTGGATTGCTTTATTGTTCCTAACAGAAATACCTCGGGCGTCTTTTGAGCAAAGCAGCCCCCTTGCACGTGGCACGAGCAGCCCGGCGGCGGTGTCCTTGATCGGGGAGCGGGGGGGGGAGCGGGAGGGGGACACAAAACCAGGGGGTTCTGGAGTGAAATGCTGTAGATTGTTTAATATGCTAGACTTGGTTTTTTATTTTTGTAAGGTATGTAGTATTTTTTTGTTTTTTCTTTTTAACTACTCAGGAAAAGAATTACCTCAGAAAAAGAATGTGTTTTTAAAAACTCTTTTTATCTTCTCAGAAAAGGAAAAAGAGATTTTTAAGAGTTTTCAGACCTGGGACAAAGCTGCCTCGTGTGTTTGCTTCCAAAAAGGGTGACAGAAAGAAGGAAGAAAGAAAAAAAAAAAACTTGAAGCTGTTACAAAGATGAAAGTTGAATGTATTTTGGGTGCTTTTCACGTATATTATGCCATAATTTTATTTTAATTTTTTTTTTTAACATTGTTATTGTAGCATTTGGTGGAGTAACGTGTCTTCAACGGGAAGAGTATTAGTGCTGTAGTTCGGAAGCTGTCGCTAGCACCACTTTTTGGATCAGGTTGGGTCCATCATCCTCCAGCATCTCCCGCCGCATCCCAGGGCCCCGGGGCTGGGGTCCGGGGGTGCAGGGAGGGGGCGCCCACCCCTGTGCAAGGCTGGGACTGGGTGGGGGGGAATCCTCCTCCCAGTGTCATTTTTGCACTGGGGATGGGGCCGCGGCGGGGAGGACGTCGGTGACGATGCTGCTGCGAGGGCACGGCGCTCCCTTTTCACGTGAAATAAGGGATTTTTGGCTTCCCGCCGCGTTCGCCACCTCTGAACACCGAGCAGCCCCGGCAGAGGCTGTCGGTGGCCGCAAAATTTGGGGAAATCACTTTTCCCCCCAAAAAAAGTCTAGCAGGGCCGAGCACGGGCCAGGGGGTTTTGCCTCGGGTGCTCTTTGCCCCCCGCTTGGGGGGTGCCGGGCTGCGGCGGCTGCTGGGGTCAGCTCCCCGCTTCTCGCTGACCACCGTCGGATGAAAGTCTGCGTCACGCAGAGCGTGAGCCCACTGCAAGTCCACCTGACCCCCCCCCGCCCCCAGCCCGCTTCGCATCGCCGGGTGGGGGGGGTTGGGTTTTTTTTTTTCCCCCCAATTAAAAAGAAATACTAATTTTTTAATTTTTTTTTTTTAATTTTATTTTTTTTTCGAGCTCTGTATCGTACTGGGGGAGGCAGCTGCTGCGGGGTCGCCCAGCTGCCCACCGGCACCGGCCGCTGCTCAGAGCGGCCCCCCCCGCCCCGTCCCACCATAACCTCAGGGTCTGTGCACGCAGAGAGGATGCACCCCCCACCC
>JAVKLA010000017.1:1773601-1825572 GCA_034782735.1 Sagittarius serpentarius | reverse complement strand
GTGCTGCCCGGCTGCGAGCTTGGCTCTGTAGTGCCCGGGCTGGCTCGGGTTTGGTACGGGGTCAACGTTCGCTTTGTCCGTGGGGCTGAATTTTCAGCTTTTGTTAAGCTGAATTACTTACCCTGAGCGCGGCTGCTCCCCCACCGTTTATTTCTCGAAGTTTGACGTAAGTCATGAATTACGGAGTATTCGTTTACCCGGGGGCTTGTGACATCCTCATCCCCGGTTCTTCTTGCACACGCGTGTGTGTCTGTGAAGTTACGTGCTTGGACAACTCTGTACCCTGAAATCAGTTAATTCAGTTAATCAGTTCCCCCGTGTCCGGGGCAACTTCCCAGCTGTGGGAGCGATGCCGAGTGAGCGGGGGGACGCTTCGCTCCCGTCGGGGAACAGGGCGGCTGCGGCAAAGGCCGCGATTTCGGCATGGCTGTGAGCGTGCGATGGGGGATCCCTGCCGACGCCCCCCCGCCTTGCGGGTTCTGGCGTGGCCCCGCCGATCTCGGCAGGGAGGGGTTTTTCGTATCGACGTTCCCGTGCCTTCTCGGCAATCCAAAGGTCCTCGCGTCCCCGCTAGCTCTGCGTTGGATCGGAGCGCCCGGTCGGTGGCTGGGCTCCGCGTTACCGATACCCAGAGACGCTTTGCCACGAGCTCCGGCCGGCGGTGCGGCTCCGGGAATGTCAGCCGTGGAAAGCCGGCTGCCCCGACCCGAGCCCTGCGCACCGTCCCTGTCCCCTAGCATCGCTGTGACCCCAAAGAAGGGGACGCTCGTCCTTGGTGGCTGCGTGGGACGGGACCCCACTCCCTCCATCCCTGTGGGACCCTGGCCGTGCCACAGGGATGGATTTTTTTTTTTGCCATTTGCTGCTGTTATTAATGGAAATAAGGGGAAAAGCAGCTCCCAGCCCACAGCTCCTTGTTTGTTTGTTATCTCAAGCGTCTCGGCCAGGTTAATAAATGTGCACCCCCCCACACACCCTCCCCCCGGGTTCTGTCTCTGGACCCAGCTCAAGAGTTAAGCTCATTAGCAATAGCAGGCGTGCAGCCCGCTGCGGAGGGGCCCTGCATCCCAGGGCAGGGATTGTGGCAATTAATGCGGTGGTTTCAGGTTTTTCAGTGGGTGGGAGGGCGAGGAATCGGGTACCGTTCCTGCCCCGAATGGGAGGGAACGTGGTGGCATCCCTGGCCGGTGGCCAGGAGGTGCCCGGAGCCTTTGTGCTGGCGCTGGCGTATCCGGAACAATGCGGCAGCTCCGGCCTTTTATCAGGACCCTTGAGGTTACGGTGCTATGAATAAATTACTTGGTGGATGGGCTGCAGAGTCACGAGCCTGGAAAATGGGAGGAAGGCTCCCTCCTCCTCCTCCTCCTCCTCCTCCGGCAAAGGGAGGCTTGGCTCCTCTCCACCTGCTGCAAGGGATGCTGTGCACATCCCTGCTCCCGAACCTTGCAGGTGCTGTTTGCACCTTGTGCCTTTGCTTTGTCCGGCCCCGTGGTGCCGGGCTGAGGTTTGGGGTTCAGTGTTGGCTTCCAGAAGGGCTTCCCGGCTCAGCCATGGCCGGTGGTGTTTGGTTTTGGTAGCCAGCACAGGGTCTCTGTCTGTGAGAAAAGCCCCATGGCAGCGAGATGGGGATGGAGAGCCCCTCGCCGGGGCTGCGCTGCAGCATCCGAGCTGGTTATCCTGCCTGGGATAACGGTGTCCAGCCATGCTCTGCCCCTCCCAGCCGGGAAAAACACTGGGCTTGGCCACGGGCTGGTCCTAGCTGGGATGTGCTGGCCCAGGGAGGCAAGGCAGACGCTTCCCAGCATCTCAGGTTATTAAAATGAATTTGCAGCTGGACTCTGACCTTTCAGAGTCTCAATTCCACAAAACTCGTGAAACCCGCCTGCTCTCCCCAAATCCAGGCCAAGTCCTGTGCGGGACACACCGGGCTGACAGCGCCAGCATTCCTGGCGTTCCTCCCCAGCCCCGCCGCGTGTGCCGCTCACTCCCTCTCCTCTTTGCTGGGCCGGTGGGACACGCACAAGCATTTTCTCCTGCCCCGTTGACCTGGTGCATCTGCCCTGGTTGCATTTTCCTCCCAGGGAGACTTGGGGATGGTCCTGGCTCCTCTGCGGACCCTCCCGGCACAGCGGGGCGATGCTGCCCGGACCTTCCCAAGAGATGCTCCCAACTCTTTTGGCAGAAGGGGCAATGAGGACGGGGAGCCTTTCCAGGAGTGGCAGCAGCAAGGTGATGGTGGCAGTGGTGTTCGTCCTGAAATCTGGCATCCTTGGAGAAGAATTTTCCTGTCGCCAGTGCAGAATTGAACGTTAGGGGGATGGGGTTGGCAAAGACCAGCCGGCACTGTGTGCTCGTCGCTGCGTCTCCCATCAGGGCTGCAGGAGGAGGAACCCACCTTCACGCGGCGGCAGGAGCGGATCAGCGAGCAGGGCCTGCTTGTTTGAGAGTGACCTTCTGCAGCAAGATTTCATAAGGGTATCGAGGAAAAAGTGGTCCTGTTAGAAAAGCCGGTGTGGTGGCCGCTGTCCCTGGCTGGGTTTCGTGTTTTCATGCAGAATTTGTTCATTTTTGAGTCGGGTGCTGGGCTCATAGCCAGGGGGGTTTTGTGGGAAACTGGGTGGCTCTGAGCCCGTTTGATGCCACAGTTCAGCTCTCAACAAGGCAGAAACTCCTGGAAAACCTTCTTGCGAGTCCCCACAGAGTGGGGTCAGGGTGGGGGGCTGAGAGCCTCATCATCACCCCAAAACCCCACCCCAGTGAGGCGGCTGCAGCGGGAAGCGTTTGCTTGGAGGATTTGGGGCTCCACGGCCACGGTTTCCCATCTTGTCCTTATTTACACCCCTGAAGGAGCTGCACGGGCCCCTTCCCTCCCTCCCCGTTAGCCATCACAGGGAGGTAGGACGCGTTTTGGAGCCGCGGTGCCATGGCTTTCTGCCCCCAGAGCAGGGCGGGCCATGGCAGGCGTCTTGATCGGGGTCCTAAAAATCCTCGTGGCAGGATGAGGCCCTCGGGCACTGGCATGTCCTGCTGCTTGGAGGATGGAGGATGCTTGGAGGAAGCGAATGCCTCACGTTGCTGGGAGAGGCAGAAGGGAACAAGGGAGGATGGAGCCCTGTAGCGTGAGCCTGTGCCAACCTCCCGGCCGTGGCTCCTTCTCCTGCTCTTTGCTCCCGGTTGCTTCCTCCAGCCCCGGTATGGTCCCAGGTACCAACCACGGCCCCAGCACAACCCCACGGCCCAAGCCTCTCCAGGGAGATTTGGGGAAATCGCAGCTTTATCACCACCCTGAACAAGAAGCGGGTGCTCGGTGGTGCGTGGCTGCGGCCGGGGCTGCATTGCCACCTCGTGGTTACGGGGTCCTCGCCCGGTCCCCAACCAAAACTGCTTTGGTTAAACTCGACTCTGCTCCAGTTCCCAGTTTGGGGTGGGAAAGGGAAAGGCAGGTTCCCCGCGGGGTACGTGGGGACTCCGTACCCCCTCGATGGGGAGGGAAAGGAGCTGCCGCTACCTCGGGGCCTTTGGGAGATGGGAAGAGGGTGGTGGAGACGCCCCAGGGGAGCAGCGGCCGTTCCCCATCCCTGCCCGTGCGCAGGTGCTGGCAGGGAGGTGGGGACGGCGGCTGCCGAGCCCGGACAAACCCAGCCCAGCCGGGGCGCAGGCAGGACGCCCCGCGGTGAGGAGGACGTGGGAAGCGGAGGCCGTCGTGGATGGATGGACAGATGCCGCTGCCGATGGTGAAGGTGCCCTGAAGCTCCTCACAGACAGCATTAAATTCCCAGCCCTTTGGTTTGGCTCTGCTGGGAATCGAGGGACCGTTTAGTCTGTCCCCGTGTCCCCGTGCTGCGAGCGGTTGGTGCCCAAACGGAGCGCTCGGATGGGCCGAACTGGGGAGGGGAGGGATGCCAGGAAGGTTGCCGGGCTGGAGGCAAGGGGCTGAGCTGGGGCCCGGAGGTGCGGACGTGAGGTGCTTAGCCCTGGGCGGGGGACATGGGATGATACTCTGGGGGACGGAGGATTTGTCCCTGGAACACACCAGCTTGTGAGGTCAGACGGGGGAATCTGTGTTCCTGGGCCACCCCAATGCCAAGGGGCACCCAAGCGATGCTGGCATCCGTGGGACTCATCCTGCTCTTGCTGGTGGTGGGTGGCCAGTGTGAGGACGCGGTGGCGGCCAACGTGGGCCGTCACACCATGAGCCGCATTGCCGAGCTGCTGTCCCCTTCTGAGTGCCGTCAGCTCCAGGGCTGGCTGGGGGGGCCCGACAGGGACCTGGGGGAGCGGGAGCTGGAGCAGCTCTCCGAGGAGAACAACCCCATCCCTCCCCACCGCCGCCGCCGCCGCCGGGACCTCCGCGGCCCCACGGGATGCTCAGAGGCCCTTCGGGACTGGCTGGGGACGGCAGGAGAGGTGACGACCTGGGACTGGCTGGCTCGCGGCCTCCGCCAAATCGGGCGTCCCGACGTCGCCCAGGAGCTGGGGAAAAACCTGAACCAGGACAGGAGCCTGGAGCTGCGGAGGAATGTGGAGGAGTACGGCCGCACCGTGCAGCACCTCACCTCCTCCCTGCTGCTGGAGGGTGAGCGGCACGGCGGGGCTCGGGGCAGGAGGGCCCCGGCCAGGGACCTGGGGGACCTGCGCTTTGAGAGGCGGCTGCCCCCCCCATACACCCGCAGCCTCCTGGGCTGGGTTGGTCCTGTGGTCCTGGGCATCCTGGGGGGCTTCCTCGCCTCCGTCCTCTTCACCGCGGCCGCCGTGTACTCCTGCCACTGGACGCTGGGCTTGGATGCCACCTGAAACTGGGATGTCGCCCGGACTGGAGCATCTCCCAGAAGCTGCTGGAGAGGGAAAATGAGACCCAATAAAGCCTTGTGGAGGGGCTGAGATCCAGAGACCGACCCTGTGTGTTCTCCTGGGCAGGGAGGGTCCCCTCCATGGCTTGGGTCCTGCTGGAGCATCCCGGGCTGGATGTCCACCGGCCGTCCCCGGCTGCGCTGGAGACGTCCCTGGTTGTCACTGGATGCCAGAGAGCCCTATGGCAGCGACGGAGCCGGGCAGAGCCCCCTTGGCCACGTCCTTGCTGCAGCCCCACGTGCCCCAGCGTGGGGTCTCCCCACCTCTTTGTCTCCCCACCCCCGGGAAGGGAGGGGACAAAAACTCTCTGCTGGGTTATTATGCTAAGCCAGCACCTGGGGTTAATTATTCATGGGAGAGAGGTTAATTATAACACCAGTGACCTGATTTGGCGTTGCGGTAGAGGTGTTTTGTGCTGCTTGGAGTCGTTCTGGACGAATACCTTGGCTTTCCGTAAGCCAGGAGCCAGGTGTGCCGAGGAGCCATCCGAGCTGCTGACCCTCCGGGGGCTTCGCTCCCTTCTTGGTCTGTCTCTTACTGCAGGTTTAGTTTTTTTCTCTCCATTTCTTAGCCACAGAACTCCCACGAAGTAACTAAAAACCACAGGCTGTGTGTTACAGCGAGGCTGGGATGGGGTTTATGTTGCTGACGGGGCCGTGGAGGGCAGAATGCGACCCGCTGGAGAAAGCGGCTGCACAGGGAAAATTGCAACCGTCTGGACACTTGCACATGGCGCTGAGACGCCTCGCTGGCTTTTTGTGTACGCATGCTCCTGAAACCACAAAAGCTGGAGGTGCCCAGGTGTTGCTGCCACGGCCGGGTGGGGGTCCCTGGGCCCCCGCCACAGCACCTCTGCTGTCCTGGAGTGTCTGCGGCCTCTCCCCACCACTGAAATCAAACCGGCGCAAGGAAAAGGTGGGGGGGGGGACGACGGACGGACTCAAAGTGCTTTGGATCTGATTATAGCCGTCTGAATTGCTGCAAGTAGAATTAAAACCTGTATCAAGAAATGGCGTCAATCCAACCACCTAGCAGTGGCACACAAGTACTGGAGAATAAAGGGAAGGACAAATAATGATGGGTCTGGCTTTAAAAGACGAGTGAAAGGGTTAACTATATCTGGATTTTTTTTTTTTTTTTTCAAATGAAATTGTACCCGCTGCCCTTGGAGAGTGCCCTTTCCTGAAGCACCAGCGCAGCCAGTTCCTGGCACAGAGACGCTCCGCTCAGGGCGGCTCCTGACCGTAAGTGAAGGTTGAGGCTCAGCGGCCGCCCCACTCGTGCTGCTGCGGGCCCCGGCGTGGGAATCGCAGCTCTGGGGGTGACAGGCTGTTTTGCCATCTGCCGTGCCGTCCTGCCATGCTGCAGCCTGTCTGCCTCTGCCACGGGGAGCCCGATGAGCAGCTCATAGCCCGGTGCTGGTGGGATGGGAGGGATCAGAGCTCGGAGGATGCTCTCTGTCTGATGGTGTTAGAGCTGTAAGGGATGGCGTTTACTCTGGAGCGGAAGGAGGGATGGTCCCGATAGCCAAAGATGCTGCTCAGGTGTTGCAGACCTCCCTGCAGCAGCATGCAAGGAAGCATGTGCAGAGCGGTTGTGGCAGAATACGTCCCCTAATGCAATTTAGCACTTGGCCTCCCTAAAACAGGAAAAGCCTGAATATGACCTGCCAGGGCTGGTACGAGCTTTGAGCTGGGACCGTGGGCGTTTCGAAGCCGTGATTTCCACCCCCCACCCCACCCTCGCGATGAGGAGCCTGGGTGCTCCTTCCGAGCAGGGGCCGGATCTGGACGTCCGGGCTTCGGATCAGCCCGGCTTTGCAAAGCCACTGCAAGAGTCCTGCCTCCGCTGTTGGTTTGTACTCCAGAAGTGATGCCCTGGCTGAGCTGAGGACGGCGGACTTCTGGGGATGCAGGGTGGGTGGCTCCTGCTGTGCAAAGGGAACAGAACGACAGGGCAGCCAGGAGAAGTTGTTAAAACAAGATGGCCATACCTCTTTATTGCAAATTCCAAAGTAAAAAGATGTACAGTACAAAGGAACTCAAAGTTCAGACATCGAACTCCCAGCCCGCTGTTTTACCACGTTCCTCCTCCCTCCCTCCCCCGGCCAGCGTCATCCTCCTCCTTTCTTCATGTGAGACAGAACAGAGAATAAAACCTAGGAGCAAAAGTGAGGAGCAAGTACAGCACAGGGCAAAAACGGTGTCATGAACAGGTTATGCAAAGGGAAAAGACAGCTCTGGCCCCGATGGAGGGACGGTGGGCAGCTGGAGCCGTGCCGCTTCCGAAGGACAATTGCAGCAGCATTTTTGTCAACCCCCCCGCCCCCCCCCGGTGCCCGGCTCCGGCTGCGCACACCTCTGTGCCTGTGATTCTTGATGCATTACACTCGGTCACTAATTAAGCCTCACAACACCCCTGTGAGGTAGGGAATGAGACACCCAATTTACAGATGGGTAGAACTGGGACAGGGGGCGGGAGGGAGTCCTCCTTCCCCGTGCCCTGCGCCGAGCACGAGGCTGCGCTCCGCTTGCTGTAGGAGACACCCCCATGCACATACACGCCTCTGTAAAATTACAACATGCAGCAAACTGGCAAAGGGGAAATGATTTTTTTTTGTTTAATTTTACTTGTTTAAAAAAAAAAGTCAAAGCAGTGGTGGCGTCTTTGTGTGAGACATTGCCCCGGTGAGGTGCAGGACGCTCCGTGTCTTGCAGTGCCAGTGGTTTGCTTAAGCTAGCTGGCCTTAACTGAGCAGCAAAATTCACATTTGTTGAATAAATGGGACCAAAAATCTAATAGGAAAAATAATTTCAAGGTGCTAGCCTCAGCCATTTGACCTGCAACAACCTCAGGTTAAATCCTGCCCTCCAAGGCGGCAGAGGCAATACCTGGAGCTCGTGCCCTGCTCAGCCCTTTGGGTCAAAAGTGGGCGAAGCTGGATGGGACGATGGGCTGATGGCGGGGTGTGGGTGTACGGGTCACCTGCTGCTGGCTGCAGCCCCGATTTAGGGCCCTTCAGCACCATTGAACAGCAGGACCCCGCATTTGGGCCCCAAGCGCGGGTACGGTCCCCGCTGACCAGTCCTTGTCACTGCATGGGGGGCCCCGCTGGGTACGTATCGATTCTGGAGAAAGCAAGCCCAAGAACAGGGTCGTGACGTTGTGGCCCTGCAGGGACGTCCCCAAGCGCGGGTTGCAGCGGGAGGTCCCCCAGCACTGTCCGTGCCCGGGAGCTGCGGCCTCCCAACCTGCCCGGCTGCAGCTGCGCTGACGTCGCAGGCCCAGAGGCAGGCGGCCGCTGGCGAGGGGCTCGCTGGCGACTCTAGATCTGCTTTGGCTCGTCTTTTGAAGTGACTTTAGCGCAAGCGATAGGGGCCGCAGGGTTAAGCGCTGCAGATCGGAGTCGCCCCTTGCCAGAGCAGGTCCAGCGCGGGCGGCGGCAGCAGCAGAGCCGTCCCGTGCGTGGAGCAAGGGACGCGTCCGCGTCATGCTGCAGCTCGACCTGCCAAAGGGCACCTACCTGCCCCAGAGACAGCAGCCCTGTGCAGACGCTGACCGCCCCCCCCGACAGCATCGGTCCCCCACGGACCCAGCGCGGGCAGCTCAGGACGGAGAACAAGGCTGAGCCGCGTCCGGCAGGCACCCGCGGTGACGCAGCACCAAGTAACACACCAAACTCCCTTCCAACAGCTTCTACTGCAACTGACTCTGCTCTCTTCTGCGTGCTTTAGATACAACCACAGTAAAAAAGCCTTGCAGGAAGTACGGAGGAGATGAGATGGAGGGGAAGGAGAATGCAACCAGTCAAATAATTGGGACACCAAGACAACCTTACCTTGTACAGTGAAAAGGGTAACATTTATTTTATTTTCTTTTTTTGGCTTATAGTAACGTAATTGTTAATCATGTTGGGTAAGATCGTTATGAGCCACCATGCAATTTCTAATACACTAATCTTCACTATTGATCTTTTACAGCTTTAACAATTTCTATTTTTTTTTTTTTGCGGCAGAAAATTAAATAATTCAAACTCGGGTGTGGCCTCTAACATCATGGTTTTATTTTAATTTTTGTTCAACAGTGGCTTCTATATTTTAAAAAAAGGTGAACAGGAAAAGTGAATAAAGCAGATTGAATTGATATTTCTTTATCGCCCATCCCCTCTGCTCTTTGTAGAACACGGTCACAAATCAACCCAAAAGGGAGGATTTTATAAGTGGGGGAGGGATGAGAGCTACGTGTAGTCCCGATATTTGGCTACGTCTTTTTAATTGACACCACCGCCCTTGCTTTATTCCCACAACCCTGAATCCGGAACATAAATTCCGTGCACGCATTTGAATTTGGAGATTTGCATATGACACGAATGTCCCTAATGCTCTTTGACCAAAGTTTCCTCTCTGTCCTTGGCTTCACCCAGTGAAGATGCTCAGAAATGCAGACCCATTGCTTTCAGCACCCGGGAGCTGCGGCTGATGGAAATACCTGCCCTAGGGAGGAAACTAAGAGAGAAAAACAAACCAAAAAACCCCCCTGCCAAAACCCTGAAACTTTTCTTGGAGCGGAAGGACCGACTCCAGCCAAGAAACAGTTGAAGAAACCGCTCCTTCCCGTTCTTTCTCGGCAACGCTGAGTGACAGTGCCACTGGCCTCTTGCATTTAATACAGATCTAATGTTAAAAAAATAAATATATATACATAGTTTGAAGGGACGTTTTAAAGTACTTGAGTAGCTGAATGGAATTGCCAGCGTGAACACTAAACGTACCAAGCTTCACCCACAAGTCAATAGCCCAGCTTAAGAACAATTATGAAGTTTAGCCAAATCTTGCATAGAAGTGGTCGACTTATTGCACATTGGAACCCAAAAATATATACTTTTGCTGTTGCAAAGATCATTTGCAGTAAAGCTTTAATCATTTTTTTTTTTTTTTTTTTAAATGTATTTTGGGGGGGGTAGGGATTTGTTTGTCTTTTTTTTTTTTTCCTTTGGGGGATGTTTACCGGCTATCTATCTAAAGTCTAAGGAAAACAGAAAAATTTTAAAAAAATAAAAATAAACATGGACAATGGCATAAGCCAGAAGCCATTCTATTATTTTTGTAGTTCTTTGTATTTACAAAAAGGCATGCTGATAAAATAAAATGATATATTACAGTATTTATAATATTCTCTTAAAAAGTTCAACCACACTTTTCAGCTATTTTTTTCTTTTTTTTTTTTTTTTTTTGTGCTGTTTACAATGTAGCCTGTACATATGTATGTAGTTTTTCTTTGTTATTATACATCATCTCCTAGGAGCAACCGGGGCAAGAGCTGACAGGATAGAAAAGGTTCCTTGCTGTGTTCCTGGGTGCAGCAGACCTGCTCCACTGACATGGCGATGGCTAGGCTGCGCGGCGAGGACGCCGGACGCGGCGCAGATGGCTGCTGGACGGCTTCCTGCTTGGTTTTGTTTTGTAAGTGACTCCTGTAATTTTTTTTTTCTGGGTTGTGAGCTTATGCAAACCGAGATTCATCCTGCCGTCAAGTTCTGTTGTCTCGGGGTTGGGGGTTTTGGTTTTTTTTTTTTCCGCTATTCTGGGTACCCTTAATTTGGTCCGCATTCAAACGCCTGCGCCTAAGCTCAGCACCTCCCGGTCGAGGCGAGCAGCAGCGCTGACCCCTCGCTTCTCCTTCCAGCTGCCGGCGGAAAAGCACCCGTGCTGCGGCACTGCTGTCCTACCCTGTAAGCATACCCACGCCGGCCCTGAAGAAAAACCATCCCAGCCAGCGCAGCGGCTGGGAGCTGGCTTAGTCACGAGGACACCACGGAACAGGATCTGGGGATGTCTGAGTCTGGGCACTGAGAAAAAGAAATGGTTGGACTTGGCTCGTGATGGTTCTGTGGCATTATTTCCTGCTGCAGCGAGAAGACTAGGCAAGAGGTAGCTCTGATTCCTACCCAACCGGCGGGGCCGTTTTAGTCGCCACTCTAGGAAAGTGTAAGAAATGGGAAGAATGTGAAGGCACCCGACGGCCGGCTCGCCACCCTGCACCCCGGGACGTGGCCCTTCCTGTGCTGTGTCTTGTTAAAAACCCTCGTGGCTACAGAAGCCAGAAACCCCATGCAGCAGCAGAGCGCGGAGCTGCCAAAACCGGTACCAAGGGAGGAAGGGTTCAGGGTTTCAGAAAGCCACCTGCGGCTCTGCGTCCCACCCGGCGCGGGAATCCCGAGGGCCACGGGACAACTGAGCGCTGTGAGGCACGCCCCCGTCCCCCAGCCCTGCTACTGGGATCGCTTTGGGTAAGCTCCCCAAATTTCTACCAGCAGAGATAACGTGCTGCTTTTTTCAGCACTTATCTCTACAAAAAAAAAAAAAAAAAGTGCCTATGTTGCAGGATGGAGGCGGAATAATAATTAATATTAATGACAAATATTGCAGGATACAAATGAACTTACTGACTGGTATTTAAGCCCTAGATTTTGGTTTTACAGTGACATAGTGTAACAAGCCATTCTTGGTTTTTATCATCTCCCCTTGGATGAGGTCCAGAGCAGCACTTAGTTTTGTTATGTTTCAGTGTGCAAAAAGATGGCTGTATGGAAAAAAAAGACAAGTTAAACATACACACACAATTACTTCATCTGCTTGTTTCTTTTTGTTGGTGGTGGTTTTTTTTTTCTCTTACTGGCGGGTCTATGAAAGATCGCTAAGAACTGGGAAGTACTGGTGAAGGGGATGATTACTATTGAAGTTTATCTCCAAATACAGTGTACGGTAGTCAGTGGAGTGCCTCGAATTTATGGCTTAACACACTGCTGTGGACAGATTATTGAGTGTCTTGTGGTTTAATGGTTCCTCATGCATGGTCCCTGGTCACGGCATGCCATCATGCAAATCGTTTCTATGCATTGAACGAGCACTTTTTTGGGGGGGAATCAGCCTGAGCTGTCTCCAGGCTGAAGGTACCCGATTACCCCATCTCCCAAACCAAGTAAAGCCCATGTAGAAAGTAGAATGCAGATAATAAATATCAAATAAACTATGACAATTAAATGGCATGGGCTAAATGGGTGGTTTGTTTCTTTTTTCCTTTTTTTTTTTACTTGTTTTACTTGTTTTAACTTTTTTCTTTTTATCTTTTTTTTTTTTTTGCTGCTTAACTAAATGCAAATCTAGTTTTGCATGAACAAACCCTTTAACATTGTGACTTCTGGGTTTTCTTTCAATAATAATCAACAAAATGGGAAAATAAAATCCATTTTTGGCTGCTTTGGAAAATACATGAATCCCAGCAGCAGGTTTTGTTTCTGTGTGTGTGTGTTTTATTTTGCTTGTTTGTCCTAAGTTGCATTGACTGATGTGGAACATGCAGTATCCACCTGCCCAAACATTAGAAAATCCATATTTTTTTTTTTCCTTTTTTTGTGTTTAAATGTTTGTTTACAAGGGTCCTTTAAACAGGTGGTAGGTCACTGCTTTAGATGCAACGCTGTCACACAGTAAGCAGACTATGTTTGGTATAAGATCTTCAGGTAAGTGTCTCCACAGCTGTTCTGTATTGATCTATTTCATGAAGTCTGTAAACAATCTTTTCACTTGCAAATAATTTAATTTGTACAATTCTATTATTTTGTCTCAACACTTGGATTCCCTGACATCTTTTTGTCTTTTTGCTCTTTCTCTTCTTCCTTCCTCTGCCCGTTGCTGTTTCTCCTTCTCAGGTTTGGTAACACTGTCATATGACGGGAGAGATGCAGTAGACGGGGTGCCTTCTTTTTTCTCCCTGTTTGCTCCTCCGTTTTCCAGTTTTGTGGAGACAGGCCTTCGGCTAATAAAGCCCCGTCTTGCTAAACGAGCCCTGTAAGCCCTCTGGATAACCACTGCCGAAACTTCTTCCTGCTTACGCCGCAGCGTAGTTGTGATAGGCTCATAAGACACTTTGGAAGGGTTGGATGCCACAAATCTCTCCTCCATCTGTTGTCTCAGTATATCCAGCTCTCCACTGTCCCCCAGGACGCGTTTGGTGAAGGCAAACAGGATGTCTAAACAGTGGATCCTGTCTCCACTTACCATAGGCAGATCCATGGCAATGAGTTCAATGGTATTGGGTTTTGGGACGCGGAGAGGATGTTCCAAAGCGTCAGCAAAGTCTGCGAGCTTGCTGTACTCTATGAACTGTGTGGCATCAGGGTCAAATTTCTCCCAGATCTCGTAGAAGGTCTCAAAGTCGTCCTCGCTTAGTGGATCTGCACTCTCCTCTGTCGCCACGCTGAAGTTCTCCAGGATGATGGCAATGTACATGTTGACCACGATTAGGAAGGAGATGATGATATAGCTCACAAAGAAAAATATCCCCACCGAAGGGTTCCCACAATCCCCCTTAAAACCACTCCCCGGGTGCTCCTTGTCTAGGTCGCAGTCTGGAGGCCGGTTCAGGATTGGCAGCAGCAGGCCATCCCAACCAGCTGATGTAGTGATCTGGAACAAGCAGATCATGCTGTTGCCAAAGGTCTCAAAGTTGAACATATCATCTATGCCAGCCTCATGCTTGACGTAGGCAAAGTTTGACATGCCAAAGATGGAGAAGATGAACATGACCAAGAACAGCAAGAGGCCAATGTTGAACAAGGCAGGCAAGGACATCATTAAGGCAAAAAGCAAGGTGCGGATTCCTTTGGCTCCTTTGATCAAACGCAGGATACGTCCAATGCGAGCCAGTCGGATGACTCGGAAGAGAGTGGGTGACACAAAATACTTCTCAATGATTTCAGCCAGGAACATTCCTAAAGAAGAAGAGAAGGAACAAGTGTGACAATGGAGACGTGCGGTCTGCTGCTGCTTCTGAACCTAGTCGAGGGACTGGGCACGCAGAACACCTGGGTGAGATTTTCAAAGGGGGTCTGCGATTAAGAGGGCTCACCTTCAGGCAGCTAAGTCTTAGCTAGATGCTCTGGCTCCCTAAGTAGTTCCCCTAAATGGAGAGGGGTACAGCTGCAGAGTGATTCATTCCACCTGGATAAGGATGGATGAGTTGCTTCTTGGAGATGTCCAGCTCTCGGTGCCTAACTCTGCCACAGGACTCTATTTTGAAGGTGCTAAAAACCTTGTAAGGTAAATCTTTTTTCAAGCGGCAGACAAACCTGGATCCGAGTTTTAGACTGCAGGACAGTCTCAAAATGTTGGTGTTTTGTCAGTGTGCTTGGGCAGACCTGTGTGCAGCCAAGCTTTCTGAGTGACCCTGTTGTATTTGTGAGGTTATTTTACAGATATTTTACAGATGAGATGCTAAAAACCCAAAAACCTGTTGGAGGAAACTGGTTGATTCAACATTCAACCAAACTGAAAACAAGAGTGTGAATCACATGCTGATGTAGGAAGCCCTGCAATGCTGTTTTCAGTGGTTAGTAAGCATTGTAACATTCTGACGAGGTGAGTAAAATTTCTGTTTTTAAAGACAGGGAGAGTAACTGTCAAGTGTTTTACTCCATACAACTGGAAATGAATGTCAGAAGAGAGGGAGGAGGGTGCATTAGTCAGGACTTTGAGCTGCCAAGTTCTGCCACAGTCTCTTCACAAGGCTAAAAAGAGAACCTAGAAGTCCTGGTACCTGTATCTCCCCTTCAAAGACAAGAATGTGCTCTACTCTGCAAACACCAAGACAGCCTAGCCCTCACAGACCTCCACCTAACTGGTGTCGCACTTACCCACGATGGACAGAATCACAACCACGAAGTCAAAAATGTTCCACCCGATGGTGAAATAATAGTGCCGCAAGGCGAACATCTTCAGCACACACTCACAGGTGAAGAAGATGACAAACACCAGGTTGATCCAGTAAAGGATGTCCTCCATCTGCTTGCTTTGTGTGTCTGTCTCCACCATCATGGTCACCATGTTGAGGCAAATGAGCATCATGATGACTATATCAAATGCTTGCTGAGTAACAAAGTCAAAGACAGCTCCTTGAACGCGGTTCTGTGCAACAGGAGAGAGACAATGAACCAAACAAGTTTGAACAAAAATCTACCATTAGTCAACAAATTATTTCACTGTTGGTGGAAACAGGGATGAGGACATACGGTTTTCAGTATCTTATGAAGCTTTCAAGGCAAACTTTAGCCACAATTCAATCCCTTTATGGGAAAGGTAGGAAAATGCTATTATTTATACCCCAAACACGCTACCATAACCCTATTTCCAGCATCTCTTCCTCTTTCTTGAGCCCAAAGGCAGGGGGATGCACTTCCATTACAACGGGAGAAAGCAGCCATGTCTGCCTTGCAGTGGTGACTCTGACTGCAGGGTACTTGAACTAGATTTCAACTACCTCTTCTGCGTCCTGGCAGCAGTCTAGTTCCAGCGGCAGGCAGAGCAGCAGGACGCCTTATCCCCAGCAGTATCTAAGGGACGCAGCCAACAGCACATGCAAAACCTTTCAGAAAGCAGGGAAATGCACTTAGGGCTCGATCAATGCAACCCACAAGGCTGTCTAATTGTCCAAGATCCCGCTCGCTAATGTCGGGAGGCCTCCCACTCTCCAGCTATAGCCTCTCAGCCAGAGAGGTTTTTCGGATTGTTTTCTTGATTCAAGTGAGCCAACTGATTAACACCAACCACAGCCGTAGCATTTTAACCTTTCTCAGATGATACCTGAATTATAATGACAAGACCATGGTGATGTGGAGTCCAGCATGAGTTAGAACAAAGGATGCTTTTGGAGCTGAAGCTCCTTTGAAAGTCTACACTGTAGGTTTTTTTCTTCAGTTCCCTTTACAACATACTCACCAGAGGTCGGGGAATAGGTTTTTGAGGCTTCTTTGAGCCCAGTTTTTTCATGGCATTATAGTACTTCTTTTGTTCTTCTGTCATGAAAATATCTTGACCTCCAAAGTAAAGGGGCAAAAGGAAAACTGGTTACAATCAGCTCATACGCCAGAAGGGAAAGGAATAACATCCCAGCTAAGTCATGAGGATACCTGCCATACGGGAAGTTGGTGGCAGCTATTTTAGGACAGACGTAACTTATACTAATACCTTAGGTGTACTGATTTTCCTTTAAAGAAAACTGTGTATTTTTCCTACGACTAACCTGTTTCATTGCACTACATCCTTCCCCATCCTCTCTCTCTCATTTGTGATAAACAGGTAGCAGAGGTGTCAGGCCATTTAGCAGGTACTGCACACCTGCAAAGCCGCAGCTTGACTTAGAGAAGAAAAGCCGTATATGACAGAGAGATGGAGGGAGAGGCAAGGGAGACATCTTACTTTCAGTCTGTATATTTTAGTCAAGGCAAAAAAAACCCCAGAAATGCATGAAAATGTAGTCTAGGGAAAATGTCTAATCTGGCTAGAGTTTTACATAAAGTTTTGGGTTGCCTCTTGTACTCCCTGAGCCTGTTCGGCCAGTCTCAGTGGGGCTGGGTAGGGAGCGACGCCCCAAAAGTCACAGCGGTTCCGCAGCCCGCAGCTCTGAGAGGGGAGGCTTGTGCCCCAGACCAAAGGTCCTTGGTCTTTATTTTGCAGAAAACCCCATCAGCCTGAAGACCCAACGTTCCTCTTAACAGGTCTCAGCTCCCCTACTAATCAGCAAACACAGATCACTTATCTTTTTCTTCTGTTGATTGAAGTTGTCAATGATGACACCAATGAACAAGTTCAGGGTGAAAAAGGAGCCAAAGATAATGAAGATAACAAAATATATGTACATGTAAATGTTGTCCTCATACTTGGGTTGCTCTTCTTGCTGAATGGGAGATGAGAAGAGAAATAAATGACATTTCAAAGACATCATACAAATATAGTTGAAAAGAGATTGGTCATGTTTCCAGGTATTCTCATGTAAGGCAGTCCTGCTTTATAAAGCTGTAGTTATACATGGAAAACCGTGCCCTCACACTGTTTAACGGAAAGCAAAAGTATATGCATGTATATTGTATGTACATACCAGGAGGATGGTGATCTAATTTTCAGAAATATAATATGCTACAGTTTAAACTGACTTTCACTGTAAATGAGGTCAGTGCTCATAAAATACACAGTAATTTGCAAATCACAAAGGAAATGATCATTCTAATGACAAGCACTGTCAAAGTGAAGACATCATACTTTCTTTTGAAGAGGGACGTGTAAGACCATCAGCTGAGCAAAAAGAGAACAACATTTTTTACACTGTCTTGACATAGTCATACTACTTGTTTCCAACCCTGCATTCAGTGTAGGACAAGAAAATCCATTTTAAAATCTTTTAATATAAAATCAAGAGCAGAGAAGGAAAAAAAATTAGAAAGCAAAAAGGAAGTAATGGTATTTGCATGATTCCAGCATGCAAGAACAAGAAAAGTGCCTGAAGAGCAAGCTCCAACCCAGACATTATTTCAAAATTGTATTCAAACCCAACACTTGAGCTCCCATGTAGACGCAAGGTTCATGGAGGACCTTGCGGCTAATTCCTCCCCATAATTTATTCTGAGGAGCAAATATACAACTTTATTGTATTCCTTTCTTCACTGTATTTCTACTCCAGCAGGAGTTTCCTTGCCCCTAAAGCAACCAGAATAACCCTGCCCTTTTGGGGATTTTCTTGAGCATCTTTTAACTTACCACACTAGAAGAGCAAATGAAACAGTCACAGCATTAAATACATAATATAAGCATAGTTCTACAATTTTTACTCTTGATTTCACCAAAACAAAACAGCAGAGTCAAATATTGCGAGGTGAGTTTGTGGTCATGCACTTTACCTTCCTGGAATCTACTGCTGCATACATGATGTCCATCCAGCCCTTGAAAGTAGCCTAGCAAAGAAAACATGTTCTCTTAGACAGAATTCACCCAGAGTCAAAAAACAAGTCTGATTTGTGCCAGCTATGTCAAGGATTCCCTGGCACTCTTGTTCGTCATGTATACTGAACTTTAACGTTACTTAAATATCTCTCTTTTCATTTAATCTAAATGAAATGAATCAAGCTTAAGAGCCCACATGAACCTCATGAAGTTCAACAAGGCCAAGTGCAAGGTTCTGCCCCTGGGTCGGGACAAGCCCTCGTATCAATACAGGCTGGGGGATGAAGGGATTGAGAGCAGCCCTGCCGAGAAGGACTTGGGGGGACGGGTGGATGAAAAGCTGGACATGAGCCGGCAATGTGCGCTGGCAGCCCAGAAAGCCAACCAGATCCTGGGCTGCGCCCAAAGCAGCGTGGCCGGCAGGTCGAGGGAGGGGAGTCTGCCCCTCTACCTGCTGCGTCCAGCTCTGGGGTCCTCAGCACAGGAGAGACATGGTCCTGCTGGAGTGGGCCCAGAGGAGGCCGCAACAATGATCCGAGGGCTGGAGCGCTTCTCCTATGAAGACAGGCTGAGAGAGTCGGGGTGGTTCAGCCTGGAGAAGAGAAGGCTCCGGGGAGACCTTATCGCGGCCTTCCAGTACCTAAAGGGGCCTTATAAGAAAGATGGGGACAGACTTTTTAGCAGGGCCTGTTGCCAGAGGACAAGGGGTAATGGTTTTAAACTAAAAGAGGGGAGATTGAGACCAGATAGAAGGAAGACATTTTTTACAACGAGCGTGGTGAAACACTGGCCCAGGCTGCCCCCTCCCTGGAAACATGCAAGGTCAGGTGAGATGGGGCGCTGGGCAGCCTGCTCTCGTTGGGCATGTCCCTGCTCATGGCAGGGGGCTTGGACTGGATGACCTTTGAAGGTCCCTTCCAACCCAAACTATTCTGTGATTCTATGATAAAGGAATCTAAACAGGTTTACTGTTGTCTCACGGAAGGTTTGTTAGACTCTTTGAAGAGCAGAGTTGGGGTCACCTGCTGTGCTGGGAGACCCACGCTGCGCAAAGGGGTGAAAGATAAAACTGCAGTTTTATGCCAGACCCAAACCCGAGTGGGATTAATGGGATGGTGTACTTCACGGAGAGAGGGAAGCAGTCAAAGGCACTAGAAGCAGCTTGTGTTTACCACTACCAGGGAGATGGTGAAAGCAAAACTTACAACTTGCAGAAGAGCCAGATATCCTGCCCCAACGTTGTCAAAGTTAATTTTCACATTCTTCCATCGAATCTCAGTGGAGTTGGGTGGCATCAGTGCTTCGCAGTCTGTCTTGTTGTTAACAACATCTATTTCAAAGCGCTCCTCAGCTGTTTCATTAAAGCAGTAATGATATTTCCCGGCAAACAGGTTAACCCCCATAATGCTGAAAATCAGCCAGAAGATAAGGCAGACCAACAACACATTCATAATGGAAGGGATAGCGCCAACCAAGGCGTTGACAACCACCTGTGTTGGAAGGGGTGGGAAAAAGTTTCAGTATAAAACACAAGGCAGGAAACAGCAAGCATCAATACAGCTGTTTTTGGGGGGGGAATAGGAGGTAAGGCCACTGACAGATCTGTGGCGTTTACTCCACGCAGAAGTTGGCAGTGAACTTATTCCAAGCGGTAAAAAAATTCTGCTTAAAAGCCACCTACGGAAGCTCTGTTTTTAAAATAAAACAGGCCAGGTTGTTAGATTTACTGCGTTTGATTTCGGATTATTACTTCTTCAGTTAAACAACAATTATTTTCAATAATTTTAGTTGCCAAAAGGGAGAGGGGGGCATTACTGAGTGAGGCTCAGACTCTCTTCTTAGTAACAAACAGGCTCCTAGCTAAAATTTTCTCAGAGCCAAGTTTGAGGACACTTTTGCTCATGGATTTGATGGCTCTTATCAGCCAGTGGCCCTTACGGCCATTCCCCACTTTCAAACAAGGCTGTTATCACTTCAAAGCCTGCCTCCTGCTCCCACCGAGTCACCGGCAAACTGCGTGGCACTGACTTCGGTGGGGACAGGACCAAGCCCGGCGTTGCTCTGTTAAGACTAAGCAGTGAGTCACTGTAAACATCAAGATCGTATTTGTGACTAAGCAAGGCCAATCATGTTGTCTCAGGCAGACAGCTGAGCATGCAGCTATGCAGGCTCAAGAAGACAGAAAAGCCATGTTCCTTCCTCCAAACTGCAGCAAACACAGCGGGAAGCGATAACGGGTTTTGTCAGAGCTCGTATCTTCCACCATCTCCTAATTTTAGCCTTTCACAGTTTGGGAGCACCATGTCCCTAAGCATCCCTGGCCAACACATGACAAAAAGTAAGCTATCAGGCTTTTAATAGAGTTAGGTCAGCAGGATATTAAATCTTTTATTATGATCTCCTAATTTAGACTCCTTTAATAGATGAACAGAATCTAAACTGTTTTTACCCCTTTGCCTTAGTTTTGAAAGACTACTCAATTACACGGTGATTTGGGAGTCCTCAAGTAGCAGCACCTGAGCCACAACTAGTCCTGGCCACCATCAAGTGTCCCCACGCCTCCTACAACATCTCTTTGCTGGATGCAACCACCACACACATGAGAAGCTCTGCGGCAAGCACCTGTCCTCCAGGAAAATTGAAGACCACCGTGATCTAGAGAGTAAGCAGCATGACAACAACTGTTAAATGACATCACGAATTCATCACTGTATACCCAGGGAGGTGTAAAGACACAGGTTGGAGTAAAGCCCTCCAGACAGGCTCTATACAAAATGGCTTTGCTTTCATTCTCCCTTCACCCAAACAGGACGCTGCGCTGCTGAACGCCAACACAACAGCAGTAGGCCTTGTTGGTTTAAGATCCTCCAAATATCAATAAGCTGGTTTATTCTAGTTCATCATGGGAAGCGAAAAAAGCGTCATAATCTCCTGAAATATGGTCACTTACAGTACGCTAAATTTATACAGCATTCAAAAAGATCTGAGAGAAGGAACATGGCTTTTGTGTGCAGACTGACAAAAATGCATGCACGTTTCATAGCATTACTGTCAAAGTTCCTGAATAATTTAAGAGCAGAGCAAGCTCTTGAAAATGCAGATTACTATGGAGTAGAGAAAAGCAAAGAACTACATTTTATGTTTCCTTTGCAAAGGCATTTCCAATCTCTATTCTCTGGCTCAGAAGAATTGTTCTGGTTGTATGGGGCAGCAACACTTGTCTTCGAGTCAAAACAAAGGAAAAATAATTGGGGTTAGGTAACTAACGGGGCTGCAGTCATAACTCTCTATCAATTTTGCTGTGGAGAAAATCCCCCACTTTAAGCATGAGAATTTCCTGATTGTGCGTTAGAAATCACAGCTTCTCCCCAGCACGGCTTGAAAATAGCTTTTAATATCTACAGGTTTAGTGCTAGGTCTTTTCCTTTGTGATCATACTCTTAGGTGGGACCTGAACCCAGCCCAGCAAAAGCTCTGGCTTTGTGTCGATGGAAAAGTTTTCATCCTTTGTGCCTGTATTATAGAATAAAGTTTAGAATTAAGCCAACCGACACAAAGAAATGATAGCAGGATAACATATTAGGGAAGAAACAACCCTCTTTGGATTTGTTATTGTATCATTTATTCCTATCACTTCCTATGGAATTTGAGGATTCCTGATGGGCTCATTGCCTCTCTTGCGCTGTATTTTGTGCTCAGTTACACTACAGCAAATTCAAAGGAGATCAGAAGGATCCAGGGGGAATTGCTCCAGTCAGACCCTGAAGTAAAACTGCGACTGCTATTCTCTTCCCCTTTTTTAAAAATACATAATTTTAACTCCTGTAGTATCTCTAACTGTGAGCTAACTGGGATTTAGCACAAAAGACCTCCATTATTGTTCTAAGAGCAACAGGGAAACCCATTAATACAACACACACTTTACTTAGCAGAAACATACAATTTTTTTTTTGCATGTTCTTATCAGACTATTTCAATCCCAAATGGAAAAAAAGCACCAAAATACAGACTATTAGTGGCAAAGTAGCGAGACACTGCAATAATTTCAAATCCCCAAGACAGTGGTGCTGTCTGACAATTTGAGGAAAGCTTGTTAAGTTCAATGCTTTGCTTGTGCTTCGTTGCTAGTTCCACAGTGACAGGACAGGGGACCATAAAGCATGGTAAAAGGGAGGGAGTGGAAAGGAAAAGCTTCGCTATCAGACAAGGCTTCCAGTCACCACCAGACTGGACCGAGAACAACAAGGTGCAACAAGAGGAATTAAACCAAAGCCTTTTTTTCAAACAGCTGAGCTCCCCGCCAGTCCCTTCCTGAAGGCCTGAGTGATCCGAGAAAGGAAGCAGCCTTTTACCCCCTTGCAGGCAGATTGCGTTTTTAAAAACCCCTCAGATACAGTCTTTCAATCCAATTCCACCAGCGGCCAACGCCTAGAGGGGCTGCAGACACTGAGGTGGTTCAAATTCTGCTTCTTTGCACCTGGTGATTCTCCCTAGATAAAAAAAGTTACAGCTGAGAAGCCCCCTCAGATGCTAGAGGTAAAAGCCAGGCTAAATGAGAACAGCCAAGTGTTAACATCGTCTACAAATGGCATGTGGTTTGGGCCAGTAATTAATGTAATGAGGCAGCTTAATGCATCTCCCTTTCTTAAGAGGGAAGGGTGCAGCGGTGGGCAGGGTGAGGGGACATCCACGGTAGAGGTGATCGAGTCAGCAGCTGCATCATGATTCTCTTTGGAATTTTCTTTCCACCAGTTTTGATCAGTTCTAGCATGCTTAAAAAAAACCGCTCCACAGGCATGCAGAAGGATCAGCTGCTAATGGCATCTTACCCTCATCCCCTCAAATCGGGACAACGCTCTTAAAGGCCTCAAAGCTCTTAGTGTCCTAAGGGACTTTATGGCACCTAGTTCCGAGTAGCCCAGGGCATTAGCTATAAGGCTGACTAAAGAGACCTACACAGAAAATAGAAAGAAAAAAAAAAGAAAGAAAAAAAAGAAAGAAAAAAAAGAAAGAAAAAAAAAGAAAGAAAAAGAAAAAAAAGGTTCCAGACTGTTAGAATGAATCCCCTAGCACTGATTGCCCAGCCCAGACTGCCAGCCTGGGCGGCCCCCATAATAAATACCGAAGACATGACACCAGCTGCCTACTTCACTTGACTGAAACGACCTGGAAGGAAATAATGCGGTTGAGAAAGGCTTAAGAAAAGAACATAGGGGAAAGATAAGTGAGAGAAAGGCAGAGACACACAGACGGAGAAGGGGTCTGTTGGAAGGAAGAGCCCAAACGATGACAAAAACCTTACCCTCGCCCTTTACTGTCTGCAGGATCCCAGCGGCTCCCATTAAATTTAAGCCAGACAAATTTTAAAGGTACCTATGAGAAAGAATACAGATAAATACACACACTGCACAAACTGCGCTCAACTTGTACAGCAAGCCACCGTGCTCATGCTGAGTGGTGGTGCTTCTTCCGTGGCAATGGCCTTCAGGGACAGGACGTGTGCCTGAGCTCGCTTCTGCCAAAATAATTCTGAAAAACGTGAACACTGACCCCATCACACGCCGTGCTGAGGCAGCTGATTCCAACTTTCACTGCCTGAAAACCCAAGGATGGGTGTGTTTTTTCTGCTTGTAACACAGAGCAACTGTTGTGCGCTCTTTTTGCCTGCTTGAAGTCGCAGTGACATTTGTGAGCGTCTCTGCGGGAGGATGAGGATGGGTAAGCCCATCTTACCGATGGGCAAACTAAGGTGTACGGCGATTGCGTGGTTGCTTGGGCTCATACGCTGAAACTATGACACAGCTGGGGACAGCTTACTTATATCCATTTTTCAGCACCATAACCACAAAGACACCTATTTCCTCTAGCAGCCTGGAATCAGATTTAGGCTCTACACTTGTGAATTACCAAATATCCTTAACCAAACAGTACTGAGGGCATCTCAGGGTCCCGCAGGATTAATCCCTGTATTACCAAAAGCCTGAAAGCGTGGGGCCATCTACTTTTTGACCTGGCACGTGCGTTTAGGGCAGCAGTCGGCTCCCCACATGAGCCAACGGAAAACTCTTTAGATTCGATCAGACATGACTTGGCCATACGTAAAGAGTACCTACAGACACCATTTCATCAGCATCCTACTATCTTCCATTTTTGGCTAGTATCACATTACAGACACAGATAAGAACAGATATGTCAATTTTTTTTAAGGAAAAAAAAAAAGACATCAATATACAATAACAAATAATGGAAAAACACGAGACCTCCTCCTGTAACGGGTGGGGTTTTTTAGCTTAATTCTCAGAACAGGACACCTCCTATTTATCATTCTTTTTTAAAGAAGGGATATTAAGATAGCAATGTGAAATTAATTCTAAGGACGATTCTGATTCCACACATATTCCAGGGAAATTTCAGGAAGTGTTTTCAAATGCATGGAAAACTTAGGAGATTTCACTTTATTTTACTGTTTGTGCATATGCTTCACACTTTTTCTGTCTTCATATCTGCCCCAAAATAAGCGGCCACAATATATGGCAACATAGCGCTCTGTTTTTGTCATGTGGTTTTCTGATTTTATAATTACACTGATTATAAACATGCCAGGGGTGGCCCAAAGCTTTACAACAAAGACTTTGCGAAGCAGAATCAGCCTATTTGGGAAGGGACCAAGCCCACAGCAACACCAGTACATTAATGTCTTGGTCCCAAATCTCAAAATACGGATGGGATTTGGAGGTATGGGCTATAAGGTCCACATACAGAGAAATACAGGGTTTACCCCGTAAATATAATACAGGGTAGAGGCTTCACTGAAACCTCACTTTTAGAGCTTCTTCCCCTTGGGATAACGCCTCGCTCTCGAGTAGGAAACTAACACAACGGCAGTAAAACGTCTAAAGGCTGTTTTAGCTTTCATGGGGTCTTTTCAGTATTATTCTCTCGGGACACTCCAACAGAAGACACAGCAGGCACCGATGTCAGACAAAAGGAATTCCAGATTGACTGAAAAGCAGAAGCCTTCATTATTACCCAGAAAAAGACTTTGTCTTCACAAATACACCCAGCAAGCTTTGGGAATCAGAGGAGGAGGGTTATTTGACAATGCTAGCAAACCTGAAAAATAACATTCAAGAGCGTTGTTATGATGCAAAGGCTTATTCTCTATTAGTTACGGCTGCCATCCTGATTTCAGTCAAATCCCATCTATGTCACATTAGAAAATGTGTTTTAAAAAAAAAGTGATTTAACAGATATAGGACGCGATGCATAGCTGAGATTTTGTCAAGTAATATTTTGGCATCTCAAATTCACATTTCAGATTTTTTGTAGACAAAAACGTGCAACTCTCCTGTCTATGACACCAAGTGAAAAGAGAAATTTCTCCTAAAGCACTGGGAATTCAGGATCCTTCTACATATGCACTGGTTCACTCCCTGTAAATGTGTTACCTGACTGGGAGGTTCCTTATCTTTACTCCACCAGCAGCCAGATACTTGGGAAGAAAATAAAACTTGTAGCATCTGTCAGTTAAACTGCACTTCATTCCTAACAGCTGGAATTCAACTCACAACATGAAGCATAAGGACTGTGAATGCTATTTTTGTGCTCAGCTGCTGGTCATCTTTTTAATTCAATACCCCAAAGAATTTCATTTGCTGAAACACTCTCCTCAAAGCAGTACAGGAGGTTAGACGGTAGCTTGCCTTAGTTTCCATGTTAGCACTTGTACTTCATCTTAAGGCAGTGAAAGAGATACAGGGTTATTTTCAGGAAACAAGAGTTACTACTTCAAGATGTGTGTTAAAAGGAAAGGTGTTAAAGGGACCAGAGAGGCCTTTTTTTTAAATGAAACAAATTTAAAAATTCAGTTTTCCACAGGAAATATAGACATCTTGAGTCACTTCTGCCCCTGAATTCCAAGCATAGTTCCTCCACCTACTCAGAAATATTTCCAGAGTGATAATGTCACTGAACAGCAACTTGGCATAACTGAATCATATTCAAAATGTTCCAAAAGAGAAGCTTGGAAATTTTTTTTTTTTTTGATACTTGCTCTTGGGGCATTCACTAAGGACACTGATTCATAACTGGGTAGGATGAAATGTTTTAAAAGAATTCAAGCACTTGGGGTTCTACAGTTCCTTTTCTTGCAGTTCTTTGGACTTCAAGTCCTATCGAATTCCATAATTTTCTGCCACTTTTGACACCATAAATTCCATTTATTTTAAATGCCCTTGCTGTGCTTCAGAGCCAAATTTATTGCTAACACTTCTCTCTATTGTCTGTCTTCTTTTAATTCTCAAATGTATTCTCCCTACCAAGATGTTCTGCAGGGGAATTCCAGGGTGATCATGTGCTGATCTGGCCAGACCAACTGTTTCCCTTGTTCACGCTACGATCTCTTATCAGCAAGCTGTCTTTGTTGTTTGATATGGTCCTGCTTTTTCTCTCCTGGGCATTACATCTTTTTAACAGAAGGACGACGCTGAACTTCATTTTGCATAATAAGCTTTCAAAGTACTGGGATTTTCACAAATACATGTGCCCAACGTTCAGCACAACAGACCTCGCTGGGTGGTAGGATGGGAAGACTTTACGTGCTTCATCATCCCCCGCCCCATCGCTAATAACGCAAGCAAATGATTACAGAAAGAGGGTGTCACCAAGGAATACCATGTCTGCACAAGTTCTCCCACTGTTAACACCTTCCAGCAGCTCAACATGCAGGCAGACCTCTTAGAAACCGTATTTTCAGCGGAGCAAAAGAGCCAAGGCCTGGAAAACCCTCCTTTGTCTCTGCCGGGCAGAAATTCCACGGTTGCATAGGAAACACTGGCAATACTCAGAGGGCTCAAGGGTTTTATCCTTGTTTGGGAGACTTATAGATATCTGGGCTTGAAGCCTCATTAAATACGTGATTCAGTTAGGACACTTCTCAGGAGAAAAAATTACCCCAGCATTCTTCTAACTAACAGTTTTTCCAAGCAGAAATAAGGAGGAGAGGATACATACAGCTACAATGAGGAAATCCAGCCAGCACCAGGCATTAGTGAAGAACTTGACGAATCCGTAAGCGCACCATTTCAGCAACATCTCCAGGATGAAAATGTAAGTGAAGACCTTGTCCGCATACTCCAGGATGGTCCGGATAGTTTTTCTCTGTTCTATGTAAATATCCTCAAAAGCCTGGGAAATAAGCAGGTACTCATGTCATTATATCAGACTTATGTCATAGTTCAATGTCGCTATCCAGGAGCTTATTCAAATAATACTGAGATGAGCAGTGGCATTACATTTCATATACAGTGTACCTTATCTGCTCTAGTAGTTGCAACACTGCAATGCCAAACGAAAAAAACCCAAAACCAAAACCAAAAACAAAAAAGAAGGAAAGTCCTGAATAAAAAACACAAGAGCTTCCCTGCCTTTTAGGGATCTGAGTACAAGCCTTTATATCTAGATGTTCAGCAACTGGTATCACTACAGTAACACACAGAGGCAGGTTTTCTCTGCAGCTCAGCACGTCCAAAAGGGCCGAGTTCCCTGGCAATCAGACTGTTAATTAACTATGAAAGCTGTGCTTGAAAAGAAAACCACGCTACTACTGCGGGATACGAATTGTTGTGGACTTCTGTCCTTAAACTCGTGAGTAATGCGTGCTTGAAGATGGTTGTTGTATAACGCTGTCTACTAAATAGTGTACTGTGTGAAAACAAACAAACATCGTGATTATTTGTATCTCTGTAACACCACGAGGTCAAGAAGCTCTGCAAACATGGGAAAGCGAAGAAAAGGGAAATATAAATATTCTTGTTTGGTAATGTGAAAATGAGACACAGATACAGGCTGACTTTGTCCAAAATCCTCATGTTTCTAGTCAAGCTATGATCAGAACCCAGATTTGCAGGCTTTTAGTATGAATTAAGAATGAAGACTGAACAAAAATCATTATAAAAAGGCTTTTGTCCAGTACCTGCCACAACGGAGCTGTGTTGTTTCCAGGTAAGAATCATCAGAGCTTGCTTTTTCACCAGATTTTCTGTATACAGCTTTCCCAGTTAGATGTCCCCTAGCTTAACACCACTGGGCTACACATATTTCCGTATTTACTCACCAGAGCACCACTGCTCAGTAGGATCATAAAGATGATGAAAGTCTCAAACCAATTATGTTCCACAATCAGAAAACAAGTCTTCCTCAAGGTCCACCAAGACTTCCCCAGACCTTCCTCAATATTGACCTGACAACATTTACAGCGCTGCATACAGCCTGGAACGGGGACAGTGCACAAAGGAGTATGAGCCCAAATTTTGTTAAGTAACAGATGATTTAATGCAAGAACATAAAATTGCCATCGTCTAGAAGCAGTCTTGATGCCAACAATACTAAACACACTGAGTTTCAGTTAAAACTCTTGCATTCTTGAGGATTTTATGATTACTTTCGCCACTTCTGTATCTGGGCACCTGAATTAACATAAATTTGTGAACAGATTAAGCTCGTTATATTTGGTGAGGTATCCACGTACTTCACAGAAAAGGAATGGAAAACTTGCTGATAAAATAACCTTGAACCATTTAAAATATCTTTGCCATGGGAATACCTGTAATGGATCAGTTGCTGAAAGACATTGAGGCCAGCGACAGAAGGGGAAAAAAAAAACCCAACCAGAAGCCAGATTCTTCTGCTTCTAAGTACTCAAGGCATCAGTTGTACAAAAGATCAACTTGCCCTACCCGTAGGTCATCTACATCCTCGCAATGGCAACTACACCTCCGAGGCCTTCACTTCGCAAATTCTTCTAAACTAGTTCACCTGTGATGCAGAGTCCAAGAAGAGTTTGAAAATAAGCTAACAGCCAGCCCTGATCCAAACTGAGACCTAACCTTAAGGTAAGCTTACAGTAGACAGGTCCCCGAAACAGCTCGCAGGCTTCTTTCTACGCTCCTAGTCAGCTTACCCTCAGTGAAGCACGCATCTGGGTCCAGATACTCCTCTGGTGCCTCCACAGGGACTTCTTCCACTTCAGGCTTTATATCAATGGTGCTACCTTCAGAGGAGCTGGTATCATCCAGTTTCTTGAACACAAAATAAAACCCGATCCAATCTATAATTAGTTCCCAACAAATATCAAACTTTGTGATGACTCAGCAATTTGTTCACCAGATGTACTGTAACGAAAGTTGTTTCCTCACTTCACCTCACTAAGAGCCTGACCCAGCTTACATCTCATGTTAACAGAACAGACAGTATTATGTATTTATATTATACATATTCACAAGTATTTGTGGCTCTATAGAGCAACTAGTACAAGAAACTTCTGTCTTGAGTGCAGAGACAACATCATAATAGAAACAGAAGTTTTGCACTGGAACTCTCTAGTTCTCCCTCCCGAGATGCTTCCAGGCACTCACAGGAGGGTCAAATGACTAGAATGAATTTTTAGCATTTCATCCTACCTCTTTGCTGCCATCAGGATCTGTATCACTGCTAAAATCTTCTGTGTTGAGATTTTCAAAGTCTGATTCACCTACAGCAATAGGTACGCGGACAGTGAGATTGGGGTTATTGATGAAGGACATGTGATCTTCGTCTATTATGTACTTCTCCACACTGCTCCCAATTCCACTTGTCGTGCCATTGCCATTCTTCTGATAATCAATGTCTCTGTTGATATCAGCCCCGGTATGGTTAGCGATGCAGTTCACCTTCTTGTCGTACAATTCATCCAAGGGTTTGACTTCATCTGCCTCTCTCTGCTTGAAATGAGCCTGCATGAACTCACGCACTTTTGCCTTGGTCCAGGCAATGCCTTTCTTGATACGAATAACAGAAATCTGCAAGTTGTTCATCTCCCCATCATCATCTGTTGCTGCTAAGTTGTCTGCGCTGAAGGAGCTCAGTAGCAAGGCTAAGAACAGGTTCAGCACCTGAAAGAGAAGAGGTCACGCTTGGCAGAGCTGACACACAAGGGTTATTTTTCCAAAGCTGAATATGAGTATTTAGCCGCCCAGGTCCTGCTGATGTTAAGAGGGTCTGCGGAGCTAAGTCTCCTAACACCACACTGAGAACCAGCTCTGGTGTCCCACAGACCTATCGAGGTGCCCAGGACTCAAGGAACAAGACACTGATCCTGCAGTGTGTTCCGTGAACGGGGGAGCCCTGGGCAGCACACGACTCCGCTGGGGTCACGGGGGTTCAGTGCAGGTAAAAGGGTCCCTGACATAGAGCCCCTTGCAGGATCCAGGCTGCAGATGTTAAAAAGAGGGATTTAAGCTGCAGCCATCCAAGGGATTTAAAATTAGCGTTACTGGTTTAGTCCCGTCTCTGGCTCAAAGGAAAACGGGCCAAATCTAGGCATTCTGAGCGATCACTCCCAGCTCTATTTCTTTGCCCACATCTAGCGATAGTCCCCAAGACGTATTTTGTCAAAAGCCCTTGGTGAGACAAGTCCTCTCAGAGAGAGCTCACAACACTACTTTGAAGACATGCAACTGTTCACACTACTTCCTTCTTGCTTACATTTTCTTCCATAGACTTTTCTTCATAAAATTTAAGACCAGAAGGAAACATCACGATCTAGCCTAACCTCCCACACAACAGGCCGTGCAATTTCACCAGCCGATTCTTGCACACAGCTGTACCTCATGATTGAGCTAGTGGGCAGAGTTTGGAAGAAACTTCCAACCTGCTTTTAACACTTCAGGACCTTCCCCTGTGTACCAAATTATTTCCTCTCCTGGCATTTGAAAAGCCAGGTTTTGCTTCTTTTAAGCTTCTTTCAGCCCCTCAGGCAAGGTGTGCGTCTGTCCCCTTTGACTGCGGGTTTTGTACCTCCAGCTTCTATCGCAAAATGCTTGGATGCTTTATTTGTGGGCAACCGTTTAAGGCCCTAATCAAGCAAAGCACATCCTTAATATTGTGCTACCAAAGTCAACAGGACTGTTCATATGTCAAAGGCCATGAAGGACCCCAAGAGAGCTGGAACAGACTCAAAAATCATTACTCCCTAGTCCTGTGGTCTCCCCATGTTCTACCCCACCCAGAGGCAACCCATAAAGACCATCAGTAACCATTTACTGACCACTAAATTTCCGATGACCATGACCATCATGAAGACAATCAAGCACATGGCCTGTCCTGCTACTTCCATACAATCCCACATGGTCTCAATCCATTCCCCACACAACACACGGAAGACAATAAGGAAGGAGTGGAAGAAATCGTGCATGTGCCAGCGGGGTAGCTCACAGTCCGGATTGATCTTGCAGACACACTCCTTATAGCTTTTGCCGAAGAGCTGCATGCCCACCACAGCAAAGATGAACACGATGATGGCTAGCACCAAGGTCAAGTTCCCCAAAGCACCCACTGAGTTACCGATGATTTTTATCAGCATGTTCAGAGTGGGCCAGGACTTGGCCAGTTTGAAGACTCTCAGCTACAGAAAAGAAAAAAAAAAAAAAAACAAACCAAAAACCAAAACAGACAAATGACACTTAATTTAATTTCATCTTAAACAAAGAGGAAAATGAGACAGAACTTCCTGAACGGCAACCTTCTTGTATTTTACATAAACATAAGCCCATGCTTCCGCTATTGAAGTCAGCCGGAGTAGGAAATGCTTAACTTCTCTTTGAATTTGGCCTCCTGTACTTAGCTATCCCCCACATAGTGATCTGCCTTAACAAAGGAAAAGCATGGAGCTTCCACCTTGCTTTGTAAACTTTGCAACATTAAGGAAGTCAGGAGACTTATCTGAAGGGAGTGTGTTACAAAAAATTACTTTTCTCTTTCCTGAATGCTTCTCATCTTCCCTGGAAAAAAGGACTTCTTTTCCTGGCATATCCAGAACACACAATCGAAGTTTAATTTCCAGAGAATCTCATTTGGAGGCAGACTTTCTGAAGCTGGATATAAGTGGGAGCTTGTGAGTACTGTGCTCCTTGGAAAATCCAACCTCAGTTGTGGTTCTCTGTGCCCCAAAATCTAACCTTGAGGTTTTCATAATTTAATTTTCAAAAGCTTAACCACTGACAGCACAAGTTAAAGCACGTGAAGGCCACAGGCATTCAGCACTTTTATTATACTGTAACATACAACCTACCAAACTTGATCACAGGAACTAAGAGGTGCATTCTAACATGGACCATCTGCGTCCAGATTAAGTACTCTACACTAAGATACCTCCCAAGTCACCCTTCACTGCCTAAATGCAAAGAGCTGTTGCTCAGATCTCGTAAACAGCAGTTGTGAAGTAAGAAGAGACCACAAAAATGACGCTACTCCATCTCTGTCCTCCCCCAAACCAGAAAAAAAGTGGGGTTTGCCTTTTTTGCTGTAAAAAACTTTCCAGTAGCTCCAAGATAGTAACATTCAAAAAGAACTGGAATATGGAATACCAATCGGAAAGATCGCAGCACAGAAAGTCCTTCCACATCTGCTAGACTCAGTTCCATTAAACTGAGGGAGACAATAAATCCATCAAAGATGTTCCAGCCTTCTTGGAAATAATAATAGGGATCCATGGCAATGAGCTTCAGGAACATTTCTGCTGTGAAAATTCCAGTGAAAACCTGGAGTGGTGAGGAGAGACACAGACAAAGAACAGGCAAAGATTTGCTTTTGCTCATTTTCTGATCTTCAGGCTAAATATCAAACAATGCAATTTGTCATGCCAATTCAAACATGCAGCCTGTGCAATGCCCTGTGCTTGTCTGCAGTAGTCTTTTCTCCTCCAGTGCAGCACAAATATCATTGACCTACTCAGGCATACCAGGAACTAACAGACGGATTTTTAAGTAGTAAGAAGCGCACCCTTAGCAAACATCTCTGGGTTGCACAGACTGCAGCGCGGGTAAGCTCACGCTGCTCAGCGTCCCCTAGAGTCTGGAAAAGCAGTTATTTCGGTCTAAGTCTGCATTAGCAAGCAGCATATCCCAGTAAGAGCAGATCCATAAGGAATATTTACCGATACTATCTTACCAGATTTCCTACGGAGAGCACGTGTTCAAACTCTGGGGTCATAGGATGGTGCTCCATTGCCATGAACAAAGTGTTCAGCACAATACAGATGGTGATGGCCAAGTCAACAAAAGGATCCATGACAATTAAGTTCACTATCTCCTTCAGCTTGATCCAGTACGGGTGGCATTCCCAGATCAAGAACGTGTTGGCAAATTTGTACCAGCAAGGGGGACACTTCCTCTGGGACTCTTCCAGCTCTACAGTTACAAACCAAAACAGCAACAGAGTTCAGTCTTCACCTCTAAGGCTGTGGGATCTGTCTGACGCTCAGCGTGGGTAAAATACCGTCTGATCTTGCCTGTCATGAAACCTTTCGTGTCTCCCTGCTTGCAAAACGATTCAATATTCTTGGGCCAACGATACGTTTTGCTGTACGTACATACAACACTCAAAACAAAAGAACTCCAGGATGCTTGGCAATAGCTTAAGACAAAGAGAGACCAAGCCATGAACCTTACGACCATGGCCAGTCACGCAGATCGCGACGGCAGGAGAGTTACGTCAAGTCTTTAAACTGAGCTTCACTGACTTCTCCTTTGTCCCTACGCAAGAGCTACACCACATCTGCACGAGGTTACCAAGAAGTGCAGTTCTAAACCTGTGCAACAGCCCCGCATGGATCTTATGATTCAATCCAAATTATTTTAAATGACGGGATAAATTTAACTCAGAACTGATCAAGGTAAAACAGTTTAAATCAAAGTTACAGATTCTAAACTCTCTTTGGTGCCAGTTTTTAAATAACTTAAATGAATTCTGTGCTGAATGCAGACATGGTCTAAAAGAGGAAATATATGACATAATGCTGCAAAGGACTTTAAACAGGAATAACCTGATTAAGACTAACCACATGCATTTACAGAAATCAAACATGATGCTGGGTCCATTTTTTTTTACACTGGCTTATTTCAAGTGCTTCGGGGAAAAAAATATAAATCAGGAGTTCCCCCCCCTCTGTTCTTTGACTTGAATTGGTTCCATTCAGGCTATACAGCTGTTCATGCTGAAGTTTTATTTTTTTTATGGGTAGGGAAGGACCACTGTGGTCTCTTTCTCATTGGTTCTCTGGTTGCTTAGTATTTAGTTGCCTTGGAATTTCTAAAGTTAAAAAAGAGGCCCGTAGCACTGTAGCCTGTAGGCGTTTGCGCAGGAGGGAAGCAGCAGCAGAACCCTGCTCTATTTCTAAGTATATTTAGTTTTCATACAATTTTATTGCAGGAGACAGCAGGAATTTGAGATCATCAACCTCATATGGCCGCTGTTCATAAAGTCTTGCTGGCTCCTGCATAATATATTTGGAAATCTCATCTCTGTGTGCTGTCCATTTCAGAATTTCCGTCATGCAGAAGTCCCTTTCTCTTTTGACAGCTGTCACATTTCAGCTCTTAGCATAGCTCAAATCTTTTTCTCCCACAGACTGTAAGCAAAGGAGGGTCTCTCCAGTCCTTGGGAGACGGCAGAAGACAGAGCACCTGTATCAGACATTGTGTTACTCCTACAACCTCCACACTGCATATGCACTATTGTAAAATCACAACTTTTGTTGTCTTTACCTCTGTATCTATACATTTCAGATGCAAACCCAAGTAAAATCAAGTCTAATAAATACTGCGGTATCAATAATGACTCAAAAGAAGCGGGTTTAGGCAAAACCAATGCATGAGTATGTACTACGCGAAAGCAGGGATAGCTAAATTCTGTATACCTGAAGGGCATGCACGTCGCTCTGTCAGGTACCCAAGGCTCAAAACTGATCCCCGCTGTGCCGCACTTGCCCGAACAGACGGGGCCTGACCTAAGCGTGTTCTCCCCACCCGACACCCCTCACCCAGCTCCCTTATAGACCAGCTGTCCCTCTAACCCCCTAAGCCACTATGAAGCCATCTCATGAAATTTAACGTTACCCTTCAGCATCCTCTTGGACAAACTGAGCAGACACGTGTGTCCGTACCTGTATTTTGTGACCGGCCGCACCTCTGGCCATGCAGAGGGCCAGCCAGCACCGCTCCAGCACTGGGAACCCAGGGCAGACGTGGTGTGAGGAATTACCCTGTCACTGCCAGGTATTGTCTTCCTACAGCACACCACGAGATGGCAATCGATACATACGTACGGAAAATACCAAAGGCACACCTCCAAGCCATACCTACCCTCAACAAGGGTATTTGTCAACCCAGTCATTACGCTGTTGGTTCGATCCTTTCTTCCATAGGATGCATTCACCTGATCCATCGAGACCAAGAGAGACCCACCAGGTTTCTTTCTAATTTCGATTTCAGTAGTACCCTGCAAAATCCATATGATGATTAATACAAACTCTTAGTCTTCTCAGTATTTTACATACTCTCAGCCTAGAAATGTGGCACGTACACCCAAGAGAGAAAAACATCTTTGTTCCTGCTATCCTTCTCACTTTCCTACATTATGTAAGTGGTCAAACCAAAACGCAAGCCCTCATTTCTGCTAGCACCAGTGCTTTGCAGCCTTAGGCAAATTAAGGACTATATCTTAAAGAACATTTCTAACAAAGACTGCTGTAGTATAAAGTAATTTACACTCTGTACTACTACCAAACAGCACAGATGGGCAGTGACTCTTTCAACCAGGCCACTTTACAACCCGTCTGGTCAGAGTGTGAACTCCACCCCAGGCTCATTTGAGCCACCCAAATTAATAAGGTTTAGGAACCGAGCGTTTGACAGTATCAACATTTATTTCAAAATCTGCATCTGAAAATTAGGATAAAAGAAGCTCGGCCACATCGCTGTCCAAGATCTAACTGGGATTTCTCCCACTCTAGCCCACTACGAAGCTGATTTTCTAACACAACAGGGATATGAAACCATGTCTCGATTTCACCCTTGTGAAGGATCACCTTGCTCCCCTCAAGTCAAAGAGCTTGCACTTCTAAAGGCACCTCACAGGTTCCCTCCTAAGATTGCTCTGGAAATGCCAGTCTCTGTTAGGCACAGACAATGGGGTTTTTTTCCTCATTACAGGAATTTCCCACTGTCTGCTTGTGAGCCCAGGCCTCTGCACAGCCCATGCAGCTCTTCCACTGTGACAGTTAATTGCTTGTTCCATGTCGAACTCTCTCTACATACAGAGTTAGCAAAATAACTGCTAAGTAATACCTTCTCTTTTACGCATGTATCATGGAGATTACTGTTCCTACCACACACATGCTGTGTCAGAAAGGGAATTAAATACTGAAGCAAAACGTGGTATTAACATGCTAACTAGGGAAGAAAAAAAAAACAGGTAGCAACTGATGCTTAACGTAACTAATTAAGGTCAAACAGGTTGGAAGAACTGAAATAACTTAAAAAAAAAAAATACCTTGGAATTTATAGGCACGGTAACCAGACTTTTCTCAGAAACAATTCATTCAAGTATCTCTCAAATGACGTCATTTCAAGCTTACTCATTCTTTTACACCTCACTAACTAATATTCTATTTTTTGAGCTTTGTTTCTCTCCTGCATTCTGAAATATTGATCCACTAAAAAGGTTACTCAATACCAATTCAGTCAACTAATTACAAAAAGTCACAGTCAAGGAAAATTCAAAAGTTCAAAAATAGTATTTTAAAAAATCCTTATTTTACTAACAGCTTCCCTTGCAAAATTTAGTGAGAGCTAAAAGATTGTATTTCCCTTTAAATTCCCAAATATTTTGTCTTATTGTGGAGAACGTTTGCAACAAACTTTGGTTCGTTTCCCCATTCCCGTGCTTTAAATAGCTCCTTATGAATCGCCCCGACATACGCCAAGGGTTCTTACTATAATTAGTCCTTTAATTAAGGACTCAATTCCAAGCCTTTTTTTTCCCGGGAAGCCAGGGGGAGAAGGAGGTGGGTCATCGAGTTTGAGAAGGAAAGAAAGGGGAAGTTAAAGCACAGGGCGTTTAATCCAATAGAGACTCTATCGTCTGTGGTCAGACAGACCGACTGTCATTCCGCCAGGGAGCCTGGTTCACCCGAAGGGCGGCATACAGGAGAGGAGAAGAGGACAGACCGCCATACAGGAGAGGAGAAGAGGACAGACCGCCATGCCTACGCTGTCTACTCACTGACTTCCTTACACTGTCATGGGTAGCTGCCTTATCTATTTTCACCTCAGGCAGAAGGCGTCCCCCAGGCATGCTGGAAGGTGGGCCACCGATGAGGGACACCACGCCGTTACAATCCACCGTGCTGTTCCTCTTCACGTTTCGGCGGAGGTTGGGGAAAATCCGCGAGGACCGGCTGCCTTGGCTGTAGCCACTGTAGCCGCTGTAGCTGCTCCTTCGATCGCGACCGCGGATGGGGATGAAGAGGGAGTCTCTCCTGCCTTCGCTTTCCTCCACTGTGCTGTGCTCGTCATCGGCAAACTCGTTCTCTGAACCTGGGTCACGAAATCGCCCTTTGTAGCTAAAGATGCTGCTCTTGCTGTTGTGTCGGGAGAGAAAAGGGGAGCCTGGGATACTGAGGAGAGACTAGGGGGGAGAAAAGAAAGAATGACAACAGCGTGAATAGTATGGAAACAAAGCACTGCGGTGCCGTCAAGTGCTGCTAAACTGGTTTTGCTCCCTCTCCAGGTCTACAATAACCATCGCCACTTAGTCGCTGACTATGAGAGTTGTTCACTCTTGGCTGGCTGGGCTACGTCGGTGAAGAAGTTATCTGGTTAGATCACTGCTCTCAGAAACAATTTATGCCAGGGTAAGTGTGTGCAAGGGCTGCAAATGTGGGCCGTAAGTGTCCTCCTGATCCGCCGCAAGTTTAAGATGGTGGGCAGATTGCTTTGACATGCTAATCAGGATCTAAACTAGAATATTATCCTGACACCAAGCAACCATAAACATTAGCAAAGGAAATGAAAACTACCTGGTTCATGATGGAAAATTTCCTTCCTAGCCTGTTATCTGGTAGCCTGAATGCTTTCCTCCTCATGCCATCCTCAGATTCAGACTTGAACACCTTTTCATTGTCACACTTCTCCTCTCCTTCTGACAGTTCCTTGTCCTTTCGTTTTTTCCTTCTGTTTCGACGCTCCTTGGCGCTCTTGGAGCTGAGTTTGGAAATCTCTGAAGAGCTTCGAGACATCCTCCCCCCGCCATCATCTTCCACAGCGTCTTCAGAGACTGTCCCTGCCGAAGTGACCATAGCAGCAGCCTGAGGGTGTAGGCAAGAGAAGGGGAGAATAAATCAGATCTTACCATGATTAATACTTCATTTTCTGCTTTAAGAAAGAGTGTGGCTTAATGCATGTAAGTACAAGTCTTTGGGGCAGGATTAAGATGCTTATTCTTTCTCTTGGAAGAAACTTGCAGCCAGGACTTGTAAAAATTTTTATACTCTACTGTTGCAGGTAGCAAAATCTCTCTCTGTCCCTCAGCTTTGTTTATAAGCATTTGATAAAGGACCGACAAAGATGTACTTGTCTGTCTTGCAAAGATATTCCCACACTTAACTAGGAACTCTGGGAACGTCTACAATTTCCTTAATAGAAGGGAGTTTTCCAGTACAAAATAAACACAGCAACCTTGCACATAATTCAGGAAAAACCAGCAGCAGCAGGGAAGAGATAGTGCAGAATGTCAGCCCCAGTCAACAGAGGATGTGATGCCAGGGGAAGTCAGCCACGGCATTGCTGCATTGTTTGATTATACATCATTGCTCTGTAATAACAGGCAAATAAATCTTAAAATATGTAAAGATCAAAAAATATACAGCCAAAACACTCACCTGTGCTTCTTCCTGCTGCTTTTTCAATTGTTCTAACATGGCCTTAAATTCTGCCTCCTTCTGCTCTGCCTCCTCCAATGTGGCCTGGTTCTGCTCTTCATAAGCCATAGCTACCACAGCCAAAATTAGATTAACCAGATAGAACGATCCCACAAAGATCACCAAGACAAAGAAGATCATGTAGGTTTTTCCTGCTGCTCGTAACGTCTGGAAGTAGAAAAGAACGGTAGAGGGAGGAGAAAAGGAAAAGGGAAAGCAATTTCAGAGCGACACCCGATACATGAACTGATCCCGGGTTTCTTGACCTGAATGCTTCTAAGAAAATATAGCGGTGCTGAATATTTAACGTCTCAGCACTTCCACTGCAAAGCACTAAGACACTGCACATTCATTAGCCATAAACACAAAAGGTGACATCCCTCTTCTTCTCTTAAGGGAACATCCAATGGATGCAAAGTGAAAATGATTCAGAAGTACAGTGTGAAAGTCAATGCTTAGACTCCCTTAAAACAAAACAAAATAGCAGAAAAGCCATTTCAGCAAGGTCCCCAAACCATCCTCAGGTTACCAGAAAACACTCCGCCCTCCAAAGCGCCTGAGCACCTTCTGCGGGCAGAGCTGAACTGCTCACAGCCTGCTGCAGCAGGCAGGCAGGTTTTTCCGGAATTAACTCACAGTTCAGCTGTACGAACACTGAGGACCTACCATCCCTTCTGGACTTAAAAGTACAACGCCCGCTTACAGGTAATGTCCCCTTCCTCCTCAACACACAATATCCCACTGTGCAGCTTTATTTGTAGCTACTTTCAGGTAGAAGGAATAAAATAAAGCTTGTCATGTTTTCCTTGCCTTTACTGTCCCCAAATTCTCATCTTGTGTAGCACCGAAGCAAAGCGTTTACTTACCAATTGATACAAGTTTTCCCAAAAGTCCTGAGTCATAAGGCGAAATAAAGCCAGAAAAGCCCAGCTGAAAGTGTCAAAGCTTGTGTAACCGTAGTTCGGGTTCCGTCCTGCTTTCATGCACGTGTAACCCTCCGGACATTGACTGTGAAGAAGACGACAGCCATTTCAGGGCATCAAGGCAGTAAAATGGATAGAGCAAGTTGACAACATGCACATTAGCCACGCTTATGGAGATTTTCACAAGTCTCGTAACAAACGGCATGCATTTTGCTTTCTGTGTTAAGTAAGAATAGCAGACAAGGAGACTGACAGGATTTCAGAAGAGCCCTGTTATCTTTGTCCTATGGAAACAAGATGCGGCAATGTGAGGCTTTTCACCCAACATGAGCCGAAAGGACCAGCGTTTGCCTTAAGTGTCTTTAGAGCTGAAGGACTCGGTGAAAAAGCAGCTGGAGGCAACAGCACATGGAAAGTTTCCATTTCTGAACCTCCATCCCCTACTTCTGTGATGATTCTTATGACTGGATTCAGAGGGAAATAACGCCACTAGTAACCATCATTAGATGTACCCGCCTCCTGAGAGGACAGGAAGAACGCCAGCTTACGCTATATTAGTCAAACAGATAGTAACAATGGATTAGTAATTAGATTAAGAAACGTGAAATCTTTTACATGTGAAGTTAACACCAGAACCAACAAAGGAAGCAACAGGAAATATTCCAAAGGTTTTGCCATCATTAGCCAATATCAACGGTAATTAGAGTCTCTACTTTTAACAAAGCTCAACACTCACCCTGCATCCGAGCTGTTACCACAGAGCAAAGGATCAGGGGCGCCAGGAATTATGTAAAAATTTGCTGAAGAAGATGAAAAAGAAACGATTACATGCGCACACATATAGAGTTAGAGGATTTAACGTACTACAGCACTATAAAAACCTTCACTTAAGAGCCCTCTAGATCCCCTACTGACAAATTTATCAGTAACCTAACTCAGCTTTAAATAACATTAGCCCCACTAACTGTGCCTGAGTTTAAACACCTTTCTGGAAGTCGGTATAGCATTTTGAATAAAGACTTAAAACTAGCTGACTGCACAGTAGAGAAGCTCAAAGTGAGAAGGGAGGAAGAAATTAAGTTACAAAAACTTAGAGGCTGGTTCCTTGATCATCCGCAGCATCATTTACAGCTCTGAAATCCTGCCAGCGTGGAAGGATGCTGCAAAGCAGAAACAGGTACCAACAACTTCATGTGCGTTCTCTGAAGAACTCGGCAAAACTAAGCGAAGGACCTGACATTCAGCCCAGGGACTTAAATGGGCAGTTAACTTCCCACTTACCATATTTAGTCCTTTTTTAATCGGAAACAAAACAGAAAAAAATGCTTTTCTGACAAAATATTTAGATAAAAGAGCAGAGCCAAGACCTTCTAAAGGATGAACCCAACTAGAAACACCTTAACAAGGCCAGGGTTCTAAAAACTAAAAAATACTCGAGTAAGGTTTTTTTACTGGGCAAAGCTGGACACACCACATTATAAATCATGTCAGAAATCCTGGTCAGCAGCATTAAGCCAAATAAGAAGGTTTTAGGGAGTATCACTGCAGAAATACCTACACATATTGTTGGTGTATTCCTCCCAGTCAAAGCCCCTAGAGCCATTATCCAGCAAAGTCTCATTCACATTAATTGGCCATATCACACACTTGTTCCTTAAATTGCCCATAAACAGCTGCAACCCGATCAGAGCAAAGACACTGAGACAAAATACTGTCAAGATCATTACATCTGACAGCTTCTTCACAGACTGAATGAGGGCACCCACAATGGTCTTCAAGCCTGCAGAGAAGAAAACAAGACTAGAAATCACTCCTGTAGAATGAAAAGACATTGAAAATTCAAATACATACAGTACCTTACAACTGCTATATGGTGGCAAAAGATTGTTGCTACAAAATGGCCGGGTTCCTGGGAACCACCACTCGCATTTAGGTTTTTCCACACAGTACAATAAAGGTGATGAAAGCACCGAGCTCACCGTTTTCAATGGTGAACTAGCAACAGTTAGAACAAAACAAAATACCAACGTTCATCCCTGAGAATATCTGAGCCTTGCAGCAGAGGATGCAAAGCGTACTCAGGAGTCATCGCCACCAAAGCAGGGTTTGTCTAAACAAAGATGTTAAATTAAGGTACGCTGCTACAAACCTCTCCATGGACACATCTAGTTGTGTTTAAGCCTGGCTTATTGGCACAAACTACAACAACTTACAAAGATCAAATACCTTTTGAACTGTCTACATCTTAAGTTTCTACTGCTCAACTAAACTGTTTCAGCACTTCTCCTTTCCTTGCAGGAGCTGAATCTTTCATTCAGCTCATGGGTTTTGTTACGGGTAGGGCAGGATTTCATCCAGAGTGCTGGCCCTTTGGGTTTTACCAAGGCCATCAGGATCATTATAGGCAAGGCTCAATAATAGAAGTAATCTCCGTCATGAGCCAAGAATCCTGCCCATTTTCCAAACCAGTCTGGTCTGTAAGAAGAACCAACCATGAACTGGGGGACGAACGCAGCACTAATGCTTTGGGGAGACAGATCTAAACAAGCAAGAATTTTGGATGCGGAAACAACACAGCATTAGGGCCCTTTAATCAGCCTTTCTGATGTTAAGTAGGATGATCTCACATTTAAGAATGAGTAGTGAAGGAGGCTGAAGGGAGGAAGGAGGAAAAAAATAAAAATTAAAAAAAAAAATCACAGATCCAGCTGAATTCGGGGCTAGTCAGATCCAAGTCTCTGGCCAAGGCCACGTGAGCATTCTGCAAAAAACTTTTGACAGGAAACCTCTCTGTACCAACAGAGGTTTGATCCATATCAGGAACATAAAGATTCAAAAATACAAAATAAAAAGGAATTCTTATGGAGAAATAATTTTTAAAAATGTCTTTTGCTTCAGTCTTCAAAACTTTTCATCAATGCCAAAGCTCTACTCCAACACAAAGCAGTTTTTTGCTGTTAGTTCCGGCAGACAAATAACCATTACAACACGCGTTTGCATGCTCATCTCCATTGCTCAAATATGCAACACAGTGCACATGCAGCCATTTACACCAGCGTCTGCGTTTCTGGTTTGTATGTTGCTCTCTCATAGGCATATAAGGAGAACGGGGTTTGGAATCAAGAGGAGAAACTGGCAGCAAGAGTGTTCCCAGTCCAGTCACAGGACAAATACAACTTGAACAACTTTCAGCTGAAGCAATCGCCTTCAGGTACTGCAGATCCAGGTCAGCCCTGGGTCCTGTTTACTGTAGGTGTCTCACAGGCTGGCAACGCATGGAGACTGATGGCATTAGTCAATTAAAATACCAATAACTCAAGTGCCAATAAAAAAATACCTTTAGACCACCACAGATTTTTTTAATATGGTCTACCAAGCCACAAGATGAAAGCAGTATATTGATGTTTTAGCACATAGGTGCCACAGTCTAATCCTGTCACGCAAATCCATACAGACCCTCTACCTGCATGGAATTTTGTCCAGTGGTATGTCATGTTCTGGTAGTGTTTCCCATTTTTATTTTGTCTAAAAACCACACTGAGGATAATTCCAGCTACTGACACAAGTTGTATTTAGCACTCGTCATAACACTAAGATGAGTTTCTCATTAGCTCAGCAGAGTGTTAAAGTTCCCATTCCATTACACGCACTGAAGCAGGAACCCCTGTATATTTTAATATTAAGTGTATTCTAAAAATCACTTCTTCCCTGAGACGTGATAGCACTAAAACCCATAAAGAGCACCCTATGCCTAAGTTCATACTAGATAACCCCAAAGGCTAATTACACAAATGCTTTGCGTTCCTCATATTGTTAGTCACAAAATCGAGAGGGGAGCAAGGTTTGTGCTTTACCTACGTGTGGCAGAACCACAGCTGGGGCAATCCCATCCCAGAGCCTAACCGATACAAATAACTAAAGGTCTGCCATTTACAGTTCGGCCACGGATGCGTTCAGTGTGCCCAACACGCAAACAGAATCCCCTCGGCTGTGTGCAGCAAATCATCCCTTTAGTACAAAGTATGGCTGCACTGAACTTAGAAGAGCTCAGATCCACCCCCCCTTGCTGTCATTTGAAATAAAAGGAAAACTCCATTAGTTTTGAGTAGTGTGGAGAGAATGATACAAAACTGAACTGTTCTGCTCCTTTCCATAGGAAGACAAGGCATGCTGTCACCCATTTAGTAACCAGCTCTTTAAGGTTGCATCTTCTTCACTTTGCTATGATTATGAAAGCAAAACACATACGAAACGTATTTTAACATCGATGCTTTTCTTTGAGCAAGCCAGTTAATACCTGTCGCAGGCTGATAGAACCGCAACTGCACTTCAGATCCGTCTAGTGCACTGCTAACAGCAATTACCAAGTACCTTTCGCTCTTTGTATGTGCACTGCCAAACGAAGGCTAAGTAAGAACATTATTCTAGCATACTCTCATTCGGTGCAAGGAAAGCTGGTGCCACTTAAGAACATCATGCACAACAGCCATGTACATCTGATGGGTTTAGCAGTCTGGAATGGGGACAAAAGTGATGGGCCCCTACAATTCCATAGTCTCTTTTCTGGCAAACGTATATGCAAGTGTAGCCTGAGAAAGCAAAAGAACCATTATCAGTTAATGCATTAGGAAACAAAACACAAAGAAATAGAAGACCAAAACTCATCAAGTGATTATTTAGGGTGCCTGCCTTGAGACAGGTCAAGCACCTGAAAACTGGAAAACTACAGGTGCCTCGGTGCCCATGAAAATTGAGTCTTGAGCCTAACCTTAAAATTAAGGACACTTCTGAGAAATCATCTGCAAGAGACTTTTCTATACAAGAATTCAGGATCAGAATCATATTCTCAGTCCATAATGCCTCCATGGTCTCTTACAATAAAGGAAGGGCCATTGCTTACCCTTTGACACCCAGACTCAGTTAAGAGTCTACAAGCAGCTTTGTAAGTGATGGTCCTGCAAAGTCCAGCTCTGGGGGTGGCACGTGAAATGGGCAGGTCTATGAATTAGGACTTCTGGCTTACTGAACGCTCAGTCAGTACTTTGGGCCACGCACTGTTGCATTAACAGCTGACAACCGGTTCCAGTACAACATACAAATGCAAAAGCTGGTAATGCCAATGCTCCATTTAGCTTAGTCTAGATTAAAATGGCAGCATCAACCCTTTCTGAAGATGGGGAGGCAAGCTGGTTGTCATTACCTAGAAGACAACCTGCCCCAGATCCCATCTGACTCCAAGTAAATGAAGTAGCCTCACGCAGAAAGGTTTTAATCTTGGTTCGGTTTTGCTCACTTGCTTTCCAAACTTACTCCTAAAACAGGTCTAGAAACACTGATGATAATGGGAGGACACGCTGAGCAAGAAACCGTTCAACCTGAGGAGGAAGGGAGTGCCTGATCCTTTATTTATCCAAAACTAAACTTTAGGCCTGGCTTTCGTTTCGGAGATTGGATAGCCGCATGTGTACACAGGGATAAAGAAGTACGGAACAGCAGGCTGTTCATTCCATAATTTGATGGCCCAGAAGCCTTAATTGCAAACTACTCTCTTTATACAGACTGCAAAGCCCATCAAAAATATCCCAGTGCCATTTCTGAGAAATAAGCAATGCAGGATGGGAGGGGAGATACGGAAAAAATACACGCAAGACCAGCCTTTAATGCTTAGTGGTTCTCACCTGGAATAACAGAGATAGTTTTCAAAGCTCGGAGAACTCTGAAAGTTCTCAATGCTGAGACATTCCCAAGGTCCACAAACTCTGTGACATATCTGCAATGAGGGAGGTCACACACAAAAAACACAATGACAATACACACACCAAAATAAAACAACAACTACAGACAAAGCAATACATCACTCACAGGGGCCTGTACCCAACAGCTAACACCAACCGGAGGCCGCCTTACCTGGAATTACAGAAATAGTTTTCAAAGCTCTCAGAACCCTGAAAGTGCGCAGAGCTGAAACATTGCCTAGGTTTACAAACTCTGTTATATACCTGCAGAATTAAACCAGAGTTAATGGCACTGTTGGGGTCACCTTCCTTTTCACATAAGTCGTCTGTTTGTAGGAAACAGCTTGTAATTTAAAATGCTTTAGGACTGGCATTTAAAAGAGAAAGAGAGACAGAAAAATGCAGAGCCAAAACACAGTTTAAGCCTCTCCACACTGCAACCAGCTTGTCCAGGTGCACGGTTAGATACTTGCATTCTCGCCTATATAGGACTTGAAAATTTAACACTCTCTTTCCAGAAGAAGGTAACTGTAAAACTGTCAAATACGTGAGGAGACTTCGTGACATCACCTCAGTTCAGTGGTTTCAGGTATATTCACTTCACTTCATGTTTTTAATAAAGCATGATCATCTTTTGCTTTGATTAGCGTCCTTCATTTTAATCCTTCGTGCTTTACTACCTGTTTGTGAGCCACAGGTAGGTATGATTATTCCCATTTTACAAGAGGATAAACCTGAGATACACAGAGGATGAGAGGCTTACTGCAAGGTTAACCGAGTTAGATTTTATCACAACTTAGAATAGAATATTTCCTCTGTGCTGTCTGGGGAGAAACGTGGTATGAAAAAGGAAAGAAACGCACAATATTCAAGGTTCTTCCTGGTGCAGAAAAGCCACCACAAGTGCTTCGTAAAACTTAGACCCTGTTAGTGGGATTTAGATAACACACAGGGTTGCTTTAGCCCTTGACACAAAAAAGGATTGTATTTGAAGCCTACAGGCAACCTCACTGGAAAGAAGGAGGTTGCAGTTACATCAGCTAGAGATTCCGCACGTTTAAGACCAATGCATTGGGCCTTTTAAAACTGGCATGCTATTACTTGTCAATTTATCAAGAAACAAAGGAAATAATCAATTCACAGGTTGAACCTGATCTGTGTGCACAGAACTGGGAGCCTCACCCACACAGGCGTGTTTACACTGTGCACAGCACATCCCCATCTATTCCGAAGTAAAACTAAAGTGCCAGTGAGGTACCGGTTATTTTGCCTTTTGTGTACAATGGCCGACTCTTTGCCTATAATTTAAATACACAGCTAAAGGGCAAGTAGAAAAAGAGCAGAAACTCCAGAAAATCAACCACCTTGGGTGCAGAATCCAGCCAAAAAAAATGCATTTTATAGGATTAAAGTATTTTACTACGATTAAATTCAAGTGCTCTGAACCCTTGAGAATTAGGCTCCTGAGCCTTCCTACACGATCCCTCGTTTTCATTGGCCATCAGTTGACTATGCGAGCCCAAACACGCACACGTGCAATATTCCAAAAACAAACGTAAAAGGGAAAAAAAAAAATCTCTTCCACTGGTGACTCAGACTACCAGTGACATAAAACTGGTTTTCATCAGCGGTACTAAGCCTAAGCAACGATCAACGCAGGCCAATAAGGAAAAAACCAGAAATCTAGCGTGCATCTCCTGGTTCAGCTGTGACTTCAGACATCCCCATGAACTCCTCATTATCAGACCAATGTAAGCTGATCTGGCACAAGAGAAAAGAATGAGGAAGGAAAATAAAGCGTCTCCTTTTCTGACACTGCACCTTCATTGGAAATGGGTTAGTAACTGTTCAACCTTAAGTCGCATCCCAGGAAATTTTAACATGCAAGCCCAAAGAGGGAAGGAGTGGTAGAGACTAGAATTTAAAGAAGTTTGGCTCCTAGTCCTAGAACTAGAACAGAACAAGCTGCCTCTCTGGCATGTCAGCAATCTAAAGTGCTAGGCACTATTATAAAGTCTTGTATTAATAAAGGCAGTTTTCAGAAAATCGTATTTTTTGCAGCAGCAACTCCACTAACTCCATGGAGTTGCATTTTAGAGCTGTGACTCCGTGTTCGGCTAAAGCTTTCTTCTGAAAAATCAAGAAAGAAATCTTTTGGGGATTCACTTAAGTTTTCCTTGATTTCTTTTTTCCTTACACACCCACCCTCCTCCTAAGGTCTCATCCCCTCCCGAATGCCACAAATACCTGAAATAATCTGAAAACACAACTTACGCCATCATGATCACACTGAAATCTAGCCAGTTCCATGGATCACGTAGGAAAGTAAAGCCATCTATACAGAAACCTCTTGCAATAATTTTCACAAGTGATTCAAATGTATAAATACCAGTGAATGTATACCTGTTATGAGGAAGAAAGAGAGCTGCACTGAGAATTTTGTAGAAATGTCATTTTAGTAATGAAAAAAGATGAATTACAAACACTTTTGTCTAAATAAAGTGGATATAAAAGACAACTTGTATTCATGCTAACTTAAACGTGAGTAGGAACAGATCTCTCAGTAGAAGAAAAACAACATTCTGTGAGATTCTTAAAAACACAAGAAGCATTACTTACTCCACATTCTTCGACCATTCAGGTGGGTTACTAAAAGTCATGAATACACAGTTGGTCAAAATAGTGCACATAATGATCATGCTAAATACTGTAGAACAAAGTCAAGGATCAAAGGGACACTAGCGTGGCTCTTTACATCACCTTATGGCTCCCTAAAGATCACTGTACTGCGATAAAATTCAACCCCAATGCCCAGTCTGTTCTCTGTGGACTACAAATAAGAGCCAAGATGCTTCCAGCAGTCATGGGAAATAAGACTGGGGTGACCATACACAAATAGTACTTTTACGTCACCATTCAATTCATTTTATCTTTTCTGGTACGTCTTAGCAATTCAAAAATCACATGCCTAAATGAAAATGTCTGCCCAAATAATTCCGTCTACTCAGTAACATCAAAATACATTGTCTGCTAATATATACAACAGGAAAGCAGCGTTGCAATCCATGGACACCTAGGATTTAGCTTGGAAAAAAAATCTTACGAATCTTTCCAAACATCTCTGCTCCCTCTGTGTGTTCAGCATCTTGTGTGTCACATTTGCAGATGGAAGGTGCTGGACTAACTGATTTGAGGAGCGTTGCAGGGACAGCACAGTTTCAGAATTAGAAGTCTGAGTGGATTTTAACTAATGAATTATTAGCAGAATAGTGAAATCCAGGGTCAGATCCAAAGCTGTTTTGACTTCCAAAACTGTTTAAGCAGACTCAAATGGATCTTAGATCAAGGCCCAAGTTCCGCTGCCAGCATCTCGGTCTCAACCGGACAGATCTGCATCTCTCAGCTGCAACCCAGCACATCCAGAGGGAAGGAAAGTCTACGAGAAATAACAGGTAAGCCGAAGAAAACATTCCCAGCCTCAGCTCCCAAGTCGACTTTGAAAAGATGGAAAAGCTTTTTCTTCATATGAGATGCAGGAAGTAAGTATATAGAAGCCTCCAAAACAACAAATGAATGTATTTCCGTTTTAGGGTCACTTTCTAAAAATAAATAAATAAACAGGGCAAAGCAGCTCATTCAATATACTACTTTTTTTTTTCCTCCCCTAATAACACATGCAGATGATGCTTCTGAAGCTATCAGAGCTGTCTGAAGCCCTGCAGTGGAACATTTTGGAATAGCCTTGCCATTAGAAGGAAGTTTGAGACATGCCAAAAGAGCAAGAAATTAGTCAGCGCCTAATTACGTATGAGGTATCATTGGCTCCTTCTCCAGATACTAATTCTATTTAACCACTTTAGCAGCTAGTTAAAGCTCAACTCCTCTTCACATGAAGCATAACCATATCTGTTCCAAAACTTATCAATGTCTGTGCGCTGATGGAAGAACAGAGACAGACAGGTACAATTTAGCAGGGAAAATAAACAAAAAGTTTACTTGATTGGATATGTCTAAAGGACCATGCTTTTTCATTCAAAAAAGCACGTTTTTATGTCTGCTCTGAGGCCAATCTAACTTTACCAGGTGCAGAACTGTAATTCATATACACTATTTGAACTGAGCAATAAGAGAATATGTAAGAGGTTTTTCAATGAATATACAAAGGCAAGAATAACTCCATAATAAAAAGGATATGAATGTATCAAAATTTTAATAGCTATTCTTCTAAACAGATTAAAAGGACTTAAAATGTACAAGGCAGGTGTGGCACTAAATCGGAAGAGTGTTTTCCCTCTGTTTAGTACTACAAAGGTCTGTAGAGAAACAAAGAAAGAAGAGAGAGAGAGAGAGAGAGAGAGAAAGAGAGAGAGAGTTAATGCATGAAAAACAAAGCATGAATTGTACAAAAAAAGACGAACAACTTCTGTGGTAAAAAATAGCATTTTTTGTCTTTTTAAAGAATAATCTCCTTTATGAAGTTCCCATTAGTGTAAAACGTACCTACCAGTACATCATGAATAATTCTACTCCAAACCATCCATTTTACTAGACACCTCAGACAGAGCAGAAGCAAAATCTCCCATCCAAGAGCGCACATCTTCATCACGCAAGGGTAGAAGCACTATTATCCCTATCTAATAGATAAGAACCAAGGCCCAAAGCAACTAAGGACAAATTCAGGAGCAGAACTGGCAGCTGAACCCAGACTTCGCACTGTTGCCCAGTGCACAAGACCATCTTTATGGCACAGCGTTCATGTAGCCTGCGCCTCCTTCCCAAACCTCGCTAACAGCTACCACAATGAATTGTGGTTTTATAAGAGAGCACCTCACCTGCAAAGAAAGATTGACAGGTAAGCAGAAAGAAAATGTCACGGTAGAGTCCCCCACCCCAGTAGACACAAGTCAGATAGCCATCGTCCCCACTCATGGGCAATTTTGAGCACGTTCCACGTTGGTGCAGCAACTCCAGGCAGAGTCATGTGCTCTCATTGCCTTTAACTAGCGAGATGTTAAGGTTCGCTGCTTTATACAGAACCTGTGGAATGAATCATGTAAACGTGAGGCAGAATCGATCTCATCTCTCCATCCCCAGCCTTAAAATACAGACCCGCTACTTCATCTCCCCGCTAGCGAACATGCATATCAAAAAGGACCGGGAGAATCACACGCAGCCATCTGGTGAGGCAAAATTAGAACTGTGGTTGCTTAATACCAGCACACTCAATGCACCTACCACTCGACTTGAAGGAATAAAAGCAATTTGTGTGCACTGAAAAGCCAAAGCCCTTTCCCCGGCACCATTTTCCCATTGCACATTCCCTGCGGGATGCCGCAGCATCGGCGAGGCAGGATGAACCCCAGAGCACTGCAGGGGGGTAGAGCGAAGCCGGACTCGCTGCAGGCTCGCTCCCCAGCACCAGCCCACCGTTTGGCACAGACCCGAGCCTCCCGGAGTCCAACACAAGGGAATCCACGAGGGCTTTCTGCCAACGCAGTCACTGTGCTTCCCCAGGAGACTCACTCTTATGAAATTTGTCATTTCCCTCCTAGTAAGTGAAACAACGTATCTTAGCTCATTTGGCTAAATTAGACCATTGAGCAGTAAATTATTTGAAAAGGAAATCAAAATCAGATTGTGGTTCAGCACTGAGTGAGAAAGATTAGTTAGCATAACCACTAATGCATCTCCCCAAAAAAGCACTTTAAAGACAACCCTAGACAGCTCTTAAATTGCAGCATCAAGAATTAATGAACAGATTACCTTGGCATGTAACAATATTCTAAAAGGCTGTAAGTTTTTCAAAATTGCAGATTACAGAGTGGTCAAGGGACACCCGATTTTAAGAACCAGCTGTCTCTCCTTCCCTGACACCACAAACTTTCCAAGACTCACATACCATTGATTTTTAAATCTTCTTTCACTGTCCCCTGCAGAGGCTTTGGAGCAGGATACCCATCGCACTGGGACGCTCACAGGCTTCAGCTGTGTCCCTAGCACAACACTGAGCTCTCAACTCTACTGCATCTTTTAAGCGATGAAATCTCCAACATGACTGTGCCGAACATGACATGGGCACACGGTGAACTGGATAAAGACAGAAATTCCCCCCAAACCCCGTGCAGTGGTTCTGTGAAGTGGTCCAGTTTCATTATGCCTCCATTCCACATGGGAAAAATCACTGGGCAGGAGCCCTACGGTTTGCTCCGACAGAGCTCAGCAAGCCAGAACTAAAACAGTTCTTCACATGGAGACACACAGGTATGTGCACGCTGCTTCATGGATGTAAACCAACGCAAAGGCTTTAGTCCTCTGCTAGGAGAGCAAGCCAGACTCAGTCGGGGAAGGTGGATGTCAGCTCTACATGGAGGGTCAGAGACTGTTTGCCTTGGCATGCTGGAGTGATTACATGGGAACATACATTTTCAGTAGCCGTTTCACAAGGATCGACCCAGAAATTTCGCATTGCCTGTTGTATATAAGCTGTTTCATCCAACGATCAGGGCAGTCGCCTACCAAACACAAACTCCACATTCTGCTTGCCAGCTCAGTCCTTCATCTATTACATGACCTTACCTAAGGCAGCTCCTTGTTTTCTCTTCCATGCTCTGCCCAGCTTTCTCTTTTTAGACCATAATGCTTGTTGAACTTATCCCTGCCTGTAACACCCACCATAACTGGGCCTCTCGGTACAACTGTAACACAAATAAGGTGCCGTACATTCCAGTCTGCTCATCGATTCTGACGGTTCCAAGATCCACTGCTCCAGTTCCCCTGTGTGGCTCAAAAAATCATGGCTAACTCTCCGCTTGGCCTTGTGTCCTGGTTGCGGCTGGGATAGAGTTAATTGTCTTCTTAGTAGCTGGTACGGGTGCTGTGTTTTGGGTTTAGTCTG
>JAVKLA010000017.1:1758091-1773501 GCA_034782735.1 Sagittarius serpentarius | reverse complement strand
TTTTTTTCCCTATTCTCTCCCCCATCCCACGGGGGGGGGGGGGTGGAGCGAGTGAGCGGCTGCGTGGTGCTGTGTTGCTGGCTGGGGTTAAACCACGACACCTTGTCAATAGAAAGAAGAGCACAAAAGCCAAAAAGTGTTTGGTAATTTAAAACCTTATCTTAGTTTTTCTTTATGCTGCTGACATATTAAAACTCAATTTCAAAATGGCTGCACGCTCTTAAAATGTTTGCTGGTTCAGGTCCAAGAACATCCTTAAGCCCTTTTAAGATCTGCTGAGGCAAAGCTCAAAACTCAGAGAAAGGTGATACCTAAAGAAAGGCATTTTGCAGTCTTCTTCTACGAGATGAAGTCTGGTTGCACTTTCAAAAGTCTTAGTTAGTTGTTAAAGAGTTGTGAAAAAGGCTCTGTCCACTTTAGTTTTCTTGCAGCTGGCTGGGAATCTACACGTTACAGAAACCTTCGAAATAGTTCTCATATAAAAAGAAGTAAGATCACAAAAGATAAGTCTTCTCTAAACCAATTCGCAAAATAGTGCATTAAAGAAGCTATGCTGGAGAGCATGACAGAATTGATCAAGTGATGGCAAAAAGCATTCCAGTTATATGAAGACTTTAAATACTCTTGCTTCATGCAGGTTTTACATTAAGCATTTCTGTAATGGCTGAAAAGTGAGGAGGAGTGGGCAGAAGATTTAAGAAGAAAACAGCTTTATGAACAGCCTAAGAACATATGGAACCATATTCCCACAGCAGTAACATGATGACTGCCTTACTCTCAATGTTAAGCAAGGGAGAGCGACGACTTTCTGATGACACCTTCAGCAAGTTACTTTAACACAGCTATTTTCAAAATTAATTTACAGGGAACTCTGGCACCCTGTAGGCTGAAGAAGTATATACAGAATTAAACGTCAACGCAAAATATTTTTCAAGTCTGTTTTGGCTTATAGAGGTGTCCTTACTAATACAGAAACCACATTATTTAATATTTATTTTTCCATTCCCCCACAGAAGGGGACAAATTTATTCTTTCTTAGTAACTTATTCTTCACCACTGAGAAGCTCTATGGGGAAAAAAATGTATCTGCCACATTTTGCTCTTGCTTTAATCTCTTGTTTCAAGCCCAACATAGGAAAAACTCTTGACATTTTTTGAAATTTATCAAATAAAACAATCCTGAAAGATATATTTTAAAAAATAAATATTGTTCAACATGCAATATGGACAAACTGATCTGCGTTTAAGTTTTAACACCACCACAATCTGCCTATGTAAGGAAATTCATTCTGCCTCAGAAGCGGAAATGGTTCTCCTTCCTTCCACTCATCACCAGTGGGCTGCAGCTATTTAGGTGATTGCAGCAGAGACTCTCTCGCCTCCCGGTCCGTGCCACACTCGGCATACCCTGATCACAGCATGAAAGCTCTACGTGCTACAGCAACACCTGGAACTGGATGCAAGCAGTACCATTATCTGTCGCCTCATGAACAGCCGTACAACAGCAAACAACTCCATTACACTTTGCCTTCCACCCAACAGCCAGAAAGGACTGGAGAAAACGCCTGATGGCGATAACACTGTCCTTTCTTCATTCTACCATGACAGCAGGGAAGACAGCTAGGAAGGGCACACTTACTTTTCCTGCTCCTTTTAAGCCTACTGGAGAGATGGAAGGAAAAATAACATTAACCATCCAAAACCTGGAAAAGGTAATTAGCTTTTGGAAATAAGGATAAAAGGCTGATTTTTGAGATGGTCCCGATTCTTCCCTCTGTTTCACTGACTTCACTGAAATGCAAAACCCATTAATGGTATCGTGACCTTGTGGGGCCATCACCTTGCCCTACAGAAGTCACAAGCGAAGGTTCCTTGAAGCACACGCTAGAGCCAGACAGGCCTCCCGCAAGCTGGTCTCTCACATCCCTGTAATTTTCCCAGGGCCACACAGTCAAGGTGACATTCTGGACTGGAGGGCCCATTTCCAAACCGTGCACGTGACTTGAAGTTGCAAGTCACTCCATTGGCACGTACACACTAGAAAGATCCTCAGGTGCTCATCTGCAAGCTATAGGTGACCTCAGACAATGCCACTCTAGCCTCAGATGTTCGCGGAGGTATAGACAGTCTTCTACAACAGCAGGGTTGATTCTTCCATTGAAATCAATCCATCTAAGCTTATATATGGTCTCAATTCCCAGAATATTCAGGATCTTCTACTGCCTCGTAAATGGAGCCATTGCAAGAGCATTAGCACCTTTACCTTGTTCTGTAGCAAGCATGAGATTCACACTGAGTGAAATGGAAGTTACTTGAGGAAACTGACGACAACCTGGCAAAAATCGCGTTCAATGGGAGAGAACAGGGTAAGGAGCTGTTTAGTAGGAGTGATAGCCTGGGCCATAAATGGAAAAGAAGGAAAAGAGAGGTCTAAAAGATGGAAAAACATTAAAAAATAGAAATACTAATAAGGTTGCAGAAATAAAAGAGGATGATGGTCCTTACCTCTTGCTTAAGCAAATACTGAAGGGAGACTAGACTATGAGGCAATCAGCTGCTTGCTTTCATTGTGAGGGATGCTCACATAGGCAGCTTTCCTGAATTCTGTTTGCGCATGTAAACAAGGAAGTGCATGTACCCGCCTTTTGGGGTTTTTTAATTGAAATGTTTCAGGTTTCCACAACAAATGTCATGGGCAAGTATTGCTTCTATCATGTGCTTCAGGGCAGGAATTGGACGGTGATTACTATTTGCAAAACAAAGAATCGTGAAAAAGTTCTCTCTGGTACTCACCTAAAGACAAAAAGGGGCTAAACTAGCTCCAAAATCTGCTACCTGTGAGCAAAGGGACTTTCCTGATCCTCCTAAGAGTCATTACTCCCATTTTGCAAAATGAAACTGAGCAAAGAGAAGTAGCTCGGACAAAACCGTCGTTTGCAGGGCTGGGCTTTGAACCGAGGACTTTTGACTCCCTGTACCACGGTTCTGTTTCTAGGTCACGCTGTTTCTCCTTTAAATATCAGTTAACAGGCCACTGGAAAGTTCAGCTGCTCAGTTAAAACGCAGTTTCAGTTTCCTTAGATAAACCAAGATCACAGTGTCCTACTGCAAGGAAAAGCAACCAGCTGATTTGTTCCTATGCATGCTGCACGTCTAGCTTTAAAAGAAAAGACCTATGATGCAAAGCCTTCTGGCAAATGCCGGAGAGGAAAAAAAAAAGAATCTTGGAAAACTTCCCATGGTTCAAGCAGATTCGCAATTCCTGATGATTCAGAGAAGAGCCTTTTTTAATGGCCTTAAAAAAAATCCTTTGTGGGAAGTCACTGGCTATTTGAAGCAGCAAAGAAGTAGCACACACCTAAGCTATCTCCATACTGAAGTGGATGTAAAAGGAACAGAGGCAGTAAAATGTTAACCCGGTGTTTATGGGAAGAGCAAGGCTCTTTTCACAGAACAGCAAGTATGAGGTTGGCAAGGCTGTGCGAGTTTGTCTCCCATCTCCAGAACCTTCCCCTCCATCTGCAGCTGCTCCAGCTCCGCGGAGAGCTCACATCTCCGCATGGCAGGCACACCGAGCGAGCAGGAACTCTGCAAGCGGCTATACGCAGAAATGTACGGCTCTCTTCTGGAGACATGACAGACGCCTTCAAAGTTGGGAATGCGGCTTATTTTTCTCTAAAAATGAAAGATTTATTAATAGCATTGTGTTGGGAGGCAAATATGGAGACTGATAAAGCGTGAGGGCTAACAGGGTTCCCCTCTGCTTCCTACTTCTGGGGGAACATTGAGACAACCAAGAAGCCTTTGCCCAGTGCTCCAGGACATGGCAGCGCCCACTGCCCTTTCAGCACTGCTCTCCTATTTTAGCTAGAAAGAACATGGCCCAAATCCCCAACAAACACTGTCCATTCAACTACACAAACACAAAGAGAGCACAAAACACGCCTGCTTGGATTTGCAGCGACATTCCGTAACACCTACTTGGGTTGGGCGCAAGTGGCCACACACAACCAAAGAGATCCTGCGAAGTGCTCTTCAGCTACACGTCACTCTTCTACAGCCTGCCCACACCAAAACCAGGCAACACCAGATTTGTTTAATAAAGAGAAAATATTTGTTTAATAAAGAGAAAATATTTCTGAGGGATAACCTAAGCTACCTTCTTACCAGCAACAGCCACTGTCAATACATTTCCTTAAGTACAACATCTACCTGAACAGCAGTCTGCCTGGTATTCAACACACACACAAATCACCCTACTTCGAAGCCTTGTTCTGAGTTGGTACCTGTACTCCTAGCACCACTGACACAACAAATAAGCATTAAACTCACTAGTGTAAATGCAGAAAAGAATGACCAGTTATACCCAACGTTAGCAGCAAATTCACTTGATTTCATCTGAACAATGCCCTGCCAGTCACAGAATCACTTCCGAGTGTGGCAAGAAATGTCTGCCCCAACAACCCAAAGTCATAAAAGATTTTGTTACCCACGACAGCTTACTGATTTTACATGACAGCCATTCTGCCCAAGTTTACAACGGTCACATCACAACTGCTGTCACATGTACGGTCAAACCTACAGCTTCCCAAGTGGCACAGCTAAGCCTGAGTTACAGATGATAATTATCTCAGCTTATTCAAATCAAATTTCTATCAAAGAAAGCAATGAAATTAAACAGTAGAAAAGAACCTCAGTTCTAAGTCATCTAGCCTTCTAAGAAAATCGGTGACCATGCTCTCCCTTATTTCACCAGTAGAAGATCCCTCTCCTCCATTTCCAGCAGTGTTTGCTTACTCACCACTTCCTTCATGACTCCATTTCTTAATACGTCTCAGCACCCATAAATGCCTCCTGCTATATCACCTTAATTCCACAGACAAATATTCCACAGACAAAAACAGTTATGAAGATGAAAGCGAACTAATTTAGTTTCTCTCACTTCTTTTTGTCATGATTCTATATCCCACTGCTTCACAACAATCAAATTCGGACCAAATTCCATCCAAGTAATGAAATACACACTTAAAACTGTTACCCCTCAATTAAATTCTTCTTATTGCCTTCGTGGTTAAAATTGGCACATTAGCACAGCTTCATCCATTTTTCGTTTCCAGACCTTGTTATCCTAACTCCATCCAAGCAAGTGCTTAAAGATCGATCATATAATCTCTATTAAACCTCAAAGAAAAATACGTAACAAAACAAAACAAACAAACAAGCCCCATCCAAAGACTCCATTCTTTGTCTTCTACTTAAACCATACCCAAACCTGCAATTTCCTAAGAAAAAGGTGGTTTAGCGACTTCTTTCTTGCAGACTCACTTTCTGGGTCATATAATAAGGGTCAAAGTCCTCCAGTGGTACAGCAACCAGGCCTTTTGGGATGTCCCCGTAGATGAAAGGCAAATTCTTCCCCGCCTCAAGGTCACTGTTTGGTTTTGGTTTGCTGTCTTCATCGTCATCCCGGTGGCTGCTGTCCTGCTTTGGACGCTGCTTCTTTTTTAATTCTGCAATGTGTTTCTCAATGTTAGCCAGAGACTCCGGCGTGAAGGGTTTAAAACTATCAGGGCCTGGTGGTGCGAGCAGCCGTGCTGCCATCTTTTCATCCTGCAGCAGCTTCTTTAGTTATGTTGCACCCCGGACAGGTCAGCTCTGCAGGGGAGCAAACAGCACAGGCAGAACAAAGTCAGTCACTGCAAAAACACACAGACAAGCATATAGCATTGAAAATCCAAAGGCAACTCTGGTCTTCAAGGCCTCACAGAGCGAGGCAAGCAGCCCTGCTGCTTTTCAGTCCCAACACAAGCTACAGGCAGATGCACAGCCAGTGTCGGACACGGGGTGAACCTGCCCGTCCCTGCCCGCCGCGCTACTTCTCTGTCCTGGTTTGGGCGGGGATAGAGTTAATTGTCTTCCCAGCAGCTGGTACAGTGCTGTGGTTTGGGTTTAGTATGAGAAGGATGCTGCTAACACCCGGATGTTTTCAGTTGTTGCTAAGTCGTGTTGAGACTCGGTCAAGGACTTTTCAGCTTCTCCGGCCCAGCCAGCAAGAAGGCTGGGGGGGCACAGGAAAGGTGGGAGGGGACACAGCCAGGACAGCTGCCCCAAACTGGCCAAAGGGGTATTCCATACCGTGGGACGTCATACCCAGTATATAAACTGGGGGGTTGGCCGGGGGCGGAGCGCTGCTCGGGCATCGGTCGGCAAGTGGTGAGCAACTGCACTGTGCATCACTTGTTTTGTGTATTCCAATCCTTTTGTTATTATTGTCACTTTATTGTTGTTATTAGTGTCATTGTTAGTTTCTTCCTTTCTGTTCTGTTAAACTGTTCTTATCTCAGCCCACGAGTTTTACCTTTTTGTCCCCAATTCTCTCCACCATCCCACTGGGGTGCTGTGAGTGGCTGCATGGTGCTGAGTTCTGGCTGTGGTTAAACCACGACATTCACCCAGGTTTTACAACACAGGCAGAACCGGCACGGAGACCTAGATCTCCAACAGCCACGCTGACGGCTATCCTGATTTGGGTGTCTCCTGAACACAAACTCTGTTCTAGACTACAGAAACCATTCTGAAAAGCAACTTTATCAAAACCACTGTTTTCCTGCAAAAATTATTCTACCAGTCATTGCTCTCTAGCAAACTGATTACTAGACAAAAATTCCAAGCCAGCTTTATTCCCGGGGCTGGGACAAGGCGTTCAGCCTTGTCTAAAAAGGGCTGGGTATTAGCACGTTGCTTACCCTGCTAACAAGACGTTTAGCATAGTACTCCCCTCAATGCAACACAAAGGAGGAGTAACTTGGGGCTGAGTCTATGAGAGCGCGCTGTAGCCAACACGCATGGAATAGGCTGAGCTCTTTTGAAAAAAACACTCCTTAGTGTCCTATCAGATATTACTGCAGTTAAGGAGAAGTTTCCTTAATGACTTCAGCATGCATCGGAATAGTTGTGCCAGGGAGCACTCTGAACGCTCCTTTAGGCAGGACCAAGACCTCAGCGGGCTTTGGTCTCAACTCTTCCTACTCCGGAGCACGCCGCATCTCTACTATGGGAAGTCAAATCTCAGTCTTTCATTTTACATATATATAATTATCAGGGTTTCTATTCATTTCAGGCCCTAAGAATGAAATAATTTTAAAATAAGACTTTCATCAAGTACAATAGTAATTTCTGCAAGTTAAATTTCTATAATATGCAAGTTAGACACAGAGTCTTCTTTGCATCAGGTGCAATGCAAATGAGCACTTCTCCACGATAAAAAGGGAAGCGGACAAGGCACAGAAGCACAGCTGAGGAAGACCTCGCAGAGCTTCCAACCTGCAAAGGAGCACAGACCTCTGACAGGCTTTGACACTGTCCCTACAAAAAGCACCTTGCTCTCTTCCCCCCACTCCTACAAAAGAGAAGAGCTGTGAGGAAGTTCCTTTATCTGAATCCGGCCGCCTACAAACCCTCTGCAGCTTTGCACCTTTTGCCAAGCTCTCGCTCGAGAACCACCAACAAGAATATATTGCATTTCTGAGCTACTGGTACCTCTTCAAGCTTTTCACGCTCCAGGAGGAGGCCAAGTGAGGAGAGGAATGACAGAAACCCTGCACTGATGCAACAGCACTGCAGTACTGCAGGCTGGAATACAACCCAGCCCTGACACGGCTTGGCACTTCAGGGAGGAACCCAAACACCAAAGTGGCAACGAATTCAAGAGGAAAGGCAAAATAACTACGAGTATACAGCACAGAAAGAATCCAAAAGCTCTGCGGGATAAGGTCCCTTAAATAAGGAAAAAAGATCATCAGTAAGGTCAGATCTTTTAAGCTAACATGCACACAGCATCAAAATATGTATTAAAGATTTGGAATCTCTGAAAGAAGAATGACTTTCAAATTGCATGAAAACCATGATATAGGGCAGAATCGTTAAAATTCAGCTATTTTAGCATGACGTTAGCCACCAATGGTCTTTACAGACCTTGACTTTGACGACTGTACTGTATTCACGTGGGGAGAGTCCACAAAAGCCGGAGGCATCACCGAAACGGAGGCACGCTCCCACCCGTAAGGACAAGCTGGGACACGTTTACCCAGCCTCAGCAATGGGCACACGCCGAAACCGAGAATCACAACTTTCTATGGATTGCTGTGGACTTCATGAATAAATACAGCATAGAAATAACAGAGTCCTTTTTTTAAAGAATACCTGGAGATCCCAGCCTTTAATATAGCACCTGGGGTATTTCCAAAAGCCAGAACATCTAGTGTAAAGCATCCTTCCAAGTGATTTCAGGTTACTCCTTGCAACTGCTTCACTCTGATTCCCATGCAAATCTAAAGCTGCACCACACGTAGAACTTCATCAAACACTGTTTCCATCTCAAGTTTTACGTGGAGATCCAAAAAAGTTAAGTATAGATCTCCCTCCTTATGTAACTACACAGCGTATTCTGGGCTAGGATTCTTTTCACATGAACTTGACCAGGTGTTTCTAGAGTAATAACAGGAAAGACTCAAAAAAGATGGCAAGAGGGGGAAAGAAGAGCCAGTATCTTGGTCACTTTATCTCTAGAAACATCACAGAATAGCCTGCTGATATTAAGGAAAAATTAATTTATTCTATTCTTGCAGCGTTTGCATGCATTTAATTACCAAATTTCCCACATACTGTGAAACTATATAGCAGCATTGGGGATGTGGTCTAATTGAATGGCACAGATAAATATGTAAGGCCTGAATTTAGAAACCAAAGTAGCTCAGGGACACAGCATAAAAAAAGGAAAAAATGAAGGCACAAATGAATGCCTGATTTGTATGCACAATTACACAACCAGCAACTGGAAGCAACCAACTAATCTGGTAAGTGGCCATTTAAAAAACAAACCAAAGCAAAACCAACAAATAAAAGGAACACACACACACACACACACACTACACCCCCAATCTGGTACACAACTGCACATCACAGTGGTTTTGCAAAGATCCTGTCCATTAATAAATCAAGAGACACTTTGATGTCGTACCGATAAATCAGGTTACAAGTTTGCCTCATGCTACTTGTTCTCCTTGTGTTCACACACGGTGCAGACTCTTCTGCTGTTGAAGTTACAAGAAGCAATAGCTTTTTTTTCAGCATTTGGTACTTACTTGTCGGGCTGATACTTGCTTGCTATCAATATGTAATAGCGACCTGGGCCTTTCACTTCTTGAGAAGTTCTTGCCTGTCCTGACTTAATTTGTTTTCCTAGTGAATTATCCCACATTAAGGTAATGGACAAAACTAGGATGTAAACTGAAAGGATGGGAACGGAAGGTTTATTTAATTCCTTAAATCAGATCCATATAGCAGTTTCTGTATCTTTGATAGCACAGCATTACATGTTCTTACAACAATGGGTCGTGCTTTGCAGCTCCAACAGCCAACCCCTAATCTTTACATTTACTCAGCATACATAGACATAACTACCTAGGACATTTCAGAGAGCTAGTTTTATTTAAAAAAAAAAAAACAAACCAACCCAACCCAAACCATACAAAGAGTTTGGAATGCCTCAGTTGCACAGCCCCACCAAGTTCTCCAGGCTCGAGCGACAGTGCAGAGCAGGCTGTGCAGAGCCATGCAACCAACGCCCCTGCAGCCCTTTCTGCCAGCAAGGAGCGGTGGTTAAAACTGGATGTGTGGAGCATTCCAGTTGTTATTGAAGAAAAAAATGGGAAGAGTATTAAGGATTTCCACTTTCAAGATTTACTGTTTTTCTCAGTAGGAAGAAAAGAAAACCTCAATAACAACAAAAAATTTTCACATGAAGATACAATAATATTTCTTAAACTTCCATCAGCGTTCACCAAGGAGGGGTTTTTCAGTATTCATTGGAAGAACAGAATGAGTTGAGACTGCGTGAACATCTGAAAAAAACAAACAAAATTCCGCCCCAACCCAGCCACGTAGAACAAGGATGTCAGCACATCTGCTTTCTGGGTGAATTCAGGCTCCAGTCTGCCTATTTCGGTAAAACTTTCTGCTCTAGAGGCCTGTGTGGGAAGCACAACCAAGAGGCTGAGCTGGTGTTCATTCCTTTCCTTTTTTATGTGTTTCAATTAGTTACTAGTTAGAGGGTATTCAAAAAACATCAGGCATCAACTAATTATTTCATTTTTAAAAATAAAACTACTACTTAAAGACCTTTACTAAAATTAGTCCTTATCCACATGTTGACTGAATGAACAAATATTAAACTACCTTCATGCTGAAGATCTCGGGATTTAAGTAGAAAAGTTTCTCTGCACAGGGAGAGAGAATGACAGAAAGGGAAAAATCCTTTGTCCAAGGTCACCTGGAAATCAGTGGTAGAACTGGAAGTTGATCACAAGCACTGGGACTCTCCCAGGCTCCAATCCTTTTAATAATGGGCCATGTATGTAACAACCTCCTCCTTTAATACTGTCTCCAGCCATGAGAAACCTCCCTGCACCCAGTGCAGCCAGCTTTGCACCTGAGAGTGAGACAACTCCTTTGTCTCACAAGTACCTGTTTTATAAGAGCCGTGTGGCTCATCCTCATCTTCGTCAATAAAGACACTTCCACTACGGCACATCTGGTCTGCTAAAGCGCAGCCTGGGCTGTTCTGCATGGCAAGCTTCTTTAAACTGAAAAGCTTGTAAATTTTATTTTACAACTGAGCATGGTCTTGCTGGGATATACAGAAATTGGTAAGAATAAATGCTAGAACTTATTTTGGCACTTTCCACATGCAATTCTTCAACCTCTAACCAGAGAAACGTTTTGAAAATTGTGACAAAGACTCGCCATCCAGGTAGAGGCGCAGAAGAGGGTACGTGCTTTACTGAGCTACGGATAACCGCATCAGGAACAACACCGCGCTGCTGGGGATCAGCAGCGCCGCTCCCAGCGACTTCAGGGGAGTCAGGAATTCGTCCCAGGCACCTGGAGTTTGGTGCACAGAACTCCCTGGGGCCAGATTGCATATTTACACACACATTTTTCAAAGATCAAAGATTTTACACCAGAAAAAATGCTGTTCTGAGGTGCCCAGTTGCTAAGACTTAATTATTTTTTCTAAATGTTCCCAGAAGTCCATTTACTGGTACATTATGAAATATTCTAATAAATTATTCAAGCTGATTGTCAAAATAAATTAAAAAACACTTTTGAGGCAGTATCTTTGCTTTAATACATTTCTTCATTTATTAATTGCAAGATGCAGTCATTCACAGTACGTCTTCCAGTTCCTTCGAGAGAGAGCCCTTCTATAAAAATTTTTATATAACCCACACAGACACACGTGGCTTTTGATTTGGATGTGCAGGGTTGGGGCAGAAAGGAAAATAGTGTAGATGAACAGTCCTCTGAAATTCTACTGCATGAGAGCCTAAAAAGCTTCAAGCCAAACCAAAATATCCATGCACGAGAAAATCCCGTGGCTGGAAACGGCCTTCAGAAGAAGTCACCAATCTTCTCCCTCTGCAGTACATTCTGTGTGTCTAGAACAGGCCAATTTTATCAATGAAAAGGTACAGCGATACAACCGCCTGAGAAGCAGGAGGAACCTCTCTCTTAGAAAAGCTCTCATGTCACATTTGATGTTATAAAGTGGAAGGAAAAGGAAATACTTTCACTTTCAAGCAATATTTATTGTTCTGTTGCTGGTCATTTCCCCCAATCCATGTAGAACATTGCAAAAGTTTCCCGGGCACTCGTCTCTAAGCAGAGCTCAAGGGCAGACTCTGGACAGGGCAAGAAAGCACAGTTATGCTCTTGAAACAGCAGTCACAGAAATGAACTTGAACACACACCTCTAAAGGTAAAAAAATGAACAGAAACGTAGGGAGGAGCGAGAAGCACACAAGCAACAAAAAGCAACAGAAAAAGAGTAAAAAGCGTACTAATATTTAAAGATGCTTTTATAAAAATCTGAGAAACTAAAGATCTAGTACCGTAGGCTTTTTCAGTCCCTACCAGTAGCAGTATGACTTCTGTAATATCACTCCGTGAGTTACAAGAACTAAAAAGAGCTAACCCCAGCTCTCCAGGTCTCTACGTTAGCCATTACTCAAAGCTGACTTGCACTTATCACCAATCTCACATAGGAACTTGAAGATTCACACAGACTAAGCAAGCTGAAGTGCAGCACTTCAACTTCTCCGTTTTAAAGCCTAACTTCTGAACAAAGAATTGTTCAAAACAGTTACTGTGTAATATTTAAGACACTAACCCAAATTCAGTTCCTTGTTCAGCTCATTCAGCCTACCAGTGACCCATAAAATAGGAGCAAGGTAACTGTTATTCTACGCAATAATTTTGTAGGAACTCATTTAAGGTTGTGGAGCACTCAGATGGTATGATTACAGATGGTACAATAACAAAAGGTACAAATACGGACAAATATAAAAGGCAGGAGGATAAATAGCCCCCCTTCTAGTTCTCTGCTCTTCCACAGCATAGATCTCAGAATTTCTGCAATGTTCTGGAATACAACCCATGCAGGCCTGGCGTTCCCTTACGGCTGCCTGAGTTACGCCATCTTCATCTTTTCTTATCACCCCATGCATACCTCATCTGATGAGACAAAAATCACCCTCCCCTAATGTCAGCTATTCCTAGTTGTCTTAACATTACCATCCTGCTACTGATTTCGCTAGACAGTCCATAAAAAGTTACTCTCCCGCTGGAAACACCACTGGAATAGCAGCATTTGTTGTTCAGCCTCCTGTGTCTCGAATACTTTCCCACTCAGGTGGGATATATCACACACTGAAGGGCCTATGCATCACTTTAGTCACATTAAATCACTAAGGTTGATTAAATCCACAAACGGCCTAAGGGTCAGGTACCCAGCTCTGCAACTTCATAACTATAACTCCAGGCTCCTTTAGTTAAGAGTTAGGCTCCTCTGAAGCAGTCTGGGTTTTAATGATATTGAGCATTGACACCTCTTAGATTTCCACAGAACTGCTGGGAATTTAACATGCCTGGCAATAAAGACAACTTCGTATTCTTCTTGTCTTCAGAATGACAATGGGCTTCTCTAGCACTAGTTATAGAAACAATTTAGTTTATGCCTGGGCCTGCCCTTAGCCATGAAAAGAAAATTAGGTAAGTTGAAGCACTGGGGACAGATATCTAAGTTCTTTGTAATGAGCTTCAACTGCACTGTTTTTCAAGTATCTTTTCTCAAAACCCAATGCCAGAAATATCATCTTGATGGCCAAAGAGAGCTAGATATTGCTGAATTTGCCCCAACAAGCTGGAGGAGCTTCTGATCCCAAGCAAGCATCACCTCCTCCCTCAGAAGTCAAGCTGAATGGTTTCAAAGCATGCCCAAACATACATAAGTGAATAACTGCATGCACATAAATTTTATTTGGTTTTAAAATTCGTATGGGGAGTTCCAGTAAAAATAAGTAACAGTGTACATATCAAGAGAAAAAGAAAGGAGATGGTGTTTAGTCATTTTCAATATTTTATGCTCCCTACCTCTCTAGCAATGAAGGTTTTATTTATATAAGACCACTACCTGTAAAGTCCACAACGCATCATATGCTATTCAACAACGGAAAAACATTACTGCTTTTTTTTTTTTTTTAAATCCTCCTAGAATTAACTACTCAATACTTTATTTATAAACTCCCCATATCCTCGTGCTAGCACAGAAGCAGTATGAGTCACATGGACTGGGACTTTTAGGTCTTACATAGCAAGATTTGTGTGTTTTGAAATGGCTGTTTTCAGAAAGGAGCAATTTCACAGTTTTGCTACAGTCCAGTCTCTGCTGGCTACTCTTTCTACTTAAAATACCCTGTATGACGATGTGCTCCATTAGGCAGGAATAGTACTTTGTTACAGAACAAAACCGAGGGAAGAGAAGGCAGAAGTTACTCTAACTCTGGAACAGTATTCAAAGACAGTCTTTGATATGACAGAAGTTCATGCGAAGTGTTAAATGCCAGTCTTGAATCTGAGTTAATGTCAAGGAGGATTTGCAATACAGTTCTGCAGCAGTAAGCCACCGCTTCTTTACTTGTATTCTCCAGCTTAGTGACTCTCCACTCCACACAGATGTGGAATAACAGGGCGGAAGGGGGAAAGTCCGAGCATTTAGTTATTTCTGAACCCCACTAGATTCAAGCCAACAGCCCAACAATGACACGCTTTCTACCCTACTACCACTAACATAAGCCATCACACGCAACCTCCTCTCTGTGATTTCTTAAATTATTTTCCCCATGCTCGTTCTCAACTCTAGTGCTTTTGATTTCGCTATTGTACCACACCTTCTTTAATCCAAACCATTTATTTGAACACAACAATAAATTATCGATTCCAGTGTATTTGTTGATGTCAATGGCCGTTGCAGCTGCTTCGGGAGGAAGGCAATCGATAGTGAATGGAAATCATGTGACCGCATGAACACGGCATGCCTCGGAGTCACATACGGCCTCTGGGGCCAAGCGCCTCTCCAGTCATTGAAAAATAGTAAGGATCAATTGATATGTGAAGCCATATCCGTTCATTTTAATGAAAAAGCATGCTAAACAAGCCAAGCAAACCCGCAACTGAATGCAGACATAAGAACAAAAAGGAGGAAGATGATACTATCATTTAGATTTTCAAGCTACTTCATTTTCACTCAACGCTGACTTTGTTTCTGGTTTGGTTCACCTCCTTTAACTGAGAAAGAAAGTACATCCATGCTCAGTTTCTTGCAACATGCAATCACTCTCTCTTCCGTTTATTAGAAACCTAGCTTTCCACCTCGGTTCACAAAATAGTCACATAACTATACTTGTTCCACTGAGCAGTACAATATCGACAGCACGATCTAGAGAGAAGCCATACGTATGAGCTTATATAACTGGTTAAATTATTTGTAATAGGTCCAGGTCCTTCCACCCAGGATGAATGACACTCTAGAAGCGTTGAAACGTAAAAAAAGGGATCAAGGAGCCCTTCAGTCACGTTGTTAATCATTTTATTTAAACACCCCCGAAGCTAGAAAGGGGACTATCTAAACACACAGCAGATGGAAAACACAACTGGCCAAGCTCTGAGAGGCCTCACGATGAACTCGTGGGGAAATCCGCATTCCGGAGCGCTGCTATGAGCCCCGACCGTTTCGTACTCGGAAACGCATTCATTCCTCTCCCGTCGCTTTACGGCACCCGAGACTATTTATAGATTACAAACAGCTTCACGAACTTTACGTAACGAGCACCCTACCCCCGAGGAACGGCGAGATCCAAGGGGCGGCGACGAGCGGCCGGTGGGAGCCCGGTTCCGGGGGGGGGGGCGGCGGAGCGGCGGCGGGCCCGGCCCCGCTCCCCGGGAACTGTCCGCTTCAGCACCCGCCGCCGCCGCCGCCGCTCCTACCGGCACCTCCAGCGCGGCAGACACGC
>JAVKLA010000017.1:1745341-1756155 GCA_034782735.1 Sagittarius serpentarius | reverse complement strand
ATGAATTTAAAAAAAAAAAAAATAAACAAAAATTAAAAAAAAATAAAAAAAATCCGGGGAGCAAAGGCTGGGAGCCCCCGGGCGCCCCCCGCACGGCCCCCGCGCCGGGGCTGCAACTTACTGTGGCCGCTGCACTAGCGCGTCTCCCGCAAGGCGTTGCTGGACTGCGGAGGTGGGGGAGCTGCAGGAGGAACTGCGGTTGTCGCCATCTTGGTGCGCTGCCTGCGCTGCCCCCCCCCGCTCCCCGCGCGGCGTGCCGGCCCCCTGCCCGCCGGCAGAGGGCTTAGGGAGCGTGGCAAAACTCCCGGCGCCCGCACCGCGCGGCGGCCGGCCGGGGGGGCGCGGGGAAACCCCCCCCTCCGTCCTCCTCCACCTCCTCCGGGGAGCCTGGCAGGAGCAGCCCTCGCCGCTTCCCCGAGCGCCGGCGGAGCTGAGCCCTACCTGGGGGGCGAGGCGGCCCGGCGCCCCCCCGCCCGCAGCAGCTCTAGGCCAGGTTAAGCTGAGCTTTCGCCAACCGCCGGTGCTTACGCCCGCCCAGGGACGAGCGGGGCCTGCCCAGCCGGTACCGGTACCACAGAGCACAGACACAGCTGCCAGCGTCAGCCCCCGCCGCGATCGTCCGCGATACCGGGAACCATCGCGGTTCCGGTGGAAAAACGCCGGGCTGCTCAGCTCGCCCGAGCACCCGGCTGGCTCCTGCCCGGGCGGGTGTGCGAAGGAGCCCGGGGATGAACGTGGCTCTAGAACAACAACTTCGAACTAGCAGAGCCTAACTTTGTTTAGGCCAGCTTTTTACCACCGTCTAATTTACTATCCATGCGGAACAGACTTCAGAAATAAGCGCAAAAGTCCTGTAAGGAACACACACAGAGCGTGATCTGTGAGGGATGTCATCAGCAGAGCAAAAGGAAAACTTTGTGTCAGCCAAACACTTTTTCTTCTTTTTTTTTCCTCTTTTTTTTTTTTTTTTTTTAACAGTTTCAGGATAAGCTAAAACTTGAAATGGCCATGCACATCACAGATTGCATCACCAAGAAGAGCTCCGTGACCTTATCCCTGGACTATCTGGAAACAGTAAGACTTTACAAAATCATTAAAACAGTGCCAAAACGACATTTACATCATACACGCAGTGATGCTCTTTGGCCGGTAGTGGCTTCTTCCTTCTAATTGCAACCTGGACTATTGGATTTCTTCTCGAAGGTCCTTCCTCAGGACCTGGCAGGTTTCTCGGGGAGCTGTGGAGCTCCCCAATGCCCAGCAGCTCACTAAAGAGGTGGAAGTCTACTATGGAATACTGACCTCAGCAACAACCCCATCATATATGCAGATTTCTGTTTTTTTCCAGTAATAAAGTAAGAGAGTACTAATAATTTACTTAAGTTACCCCTCTTAAATTAAGAGAGGCAACTCCTCCTCCTTTATACATAGAATTGATGCCTATACTGTTACGCCTATAGTTTATGACTGCAATTTTAGGATCAATTTTTATTGTTTTGTAGTTCTTGTTCTCGATAAGACTGTGCCTCTGTTGCTGAAAGAACAACCTGAAACAATGTATTAGGTTGCTGTTTCAGAAAAAAAAAAAAAAACCACACCCACCTTGCAGAAATGTCCTCTTCACAGAATTTTAAATCTTTGTCCTCTGAGCAGAGCTTTAGGAGTTGTGTGCTGAGCAGACAAGCTCGCAGGACACAGCACTGTCCTGGAGAACTCATTTATCTTGCTTTAGAAACGACACAGGAACTAAATCTGCCCTCACTTTACATTGCTGACTTTTATGGGACTACCCTACTGTAACACAAGGGCAGATGCAACCTAAACAATGTAGATCTCTCAAGCCGTAACTAATCAAAAGCAGTTACACACACATTAAACAAGCTGCTACAGGAAGCTACAGACTCTGAGAACTTTTCAGTCCAAACTGGACCTTCCGTAGCTTGGGTCTCACTAAGGCTTAAATTTCCAGCAGATGTGAAGTAAGTGGATATAAAAACACTGAAATATAGAAAAAAAAAAAAAATCCACTGATAGCAAACTGCTAAAAAACAGGATAGCACCTGCCAAATATAGACTGTTTAAGTGTCCAAATGTCAAAGTTAGGTCACAGAACGTAAGAAAAAAATACCTTCTCTACATAGCTAATGGTGCCAGCAGCTTGAAGCACACAGTGCTGCACCCCGGCAAGGCTCCTGGCACTGGCCGAAGGGAGCAGGCGGACCGCAAGGCAAGCCGACCCCCAGATGGAAATGTCGCAGCACACCCGGGCTTCCAACTAGGGCACCCACAGAGCTGCTGGGAACTGGGGGCACACGGGTCCCTTTGGGGCGGGCCACGCACCAGAAATACTTCCAAGGACATTCTGGGGCCCCAAGGGTGTTATTACAGTTTGTATAAGGTATCTTTAAGCAAGGCGCTTAAAGAAATAAATAGGTCAATGCCCGCAGAGGTTGAACAGTGACAACAAAACAAAACAAAAAAGTTCCTGATTGACCTAAGCAATCCTGGCACAGCCTAGGAGAGACTCTGTTCCAGATAAGAGGCATGACGTTCCGCACAGTCCCTATACAGAGTTATACTTGTGGAGACTGCTCCATCCATCCCCCTGATCAGCCATCGGCGCTATCTAATTCATTATCCTGATCCAGGTCGAAAGGCAATCCTCAGCAAATGCGCATACTCAGAGCCTGAAAGTATTTCCAAAATAATGCTGCCTTGTAAAGCAGGTAAATATTACAACCCCAGCCAATGTTTTGCTTGCTTGTAATCAACAGTAAAGCTAATAAAAACCAAAAACACCCTCCCTGGGTTAAAAGAGAGCAAAACCACCCAGAACTTAGGCAACAGAACTAAGATAATTCTGTAATTCTTGATCTGAACAATAACTACCTGGCACTGTGCTGTCTCTTTAAGGAGCACACAGCTGCTCAGTAAAAAAAAAAGAAAAAGAAAAAAATTTGCTTGATAAGGATATTGCCTTTTCCTTATTTCATCACTACAGCCCTCAATTCTCCCTTCACCTTCGGTGTAGTGACCTCTGAATTGCCTCGTCAGTTCCTCAGCTTTGTGGACAGGGATATGTCCTATACACGCCTCTGCAAAGCACACAGGGTGTCTACGCTGCTGTAATGATACCCAGGTGACTGTCTATCTTTGCTATAACAGACACCATGCCAGCCAACTGAAGCTAAACAAAGTTCAGTAGCTGGAATGACTATGTAATTTAAACAGGTTGTTACATGTGGATAGCCAGAGAAATTGGTGTAGTCTAAAAGACTTCTATATCATGGGTGGAATCCTCCTGCCACACAAGTGTACGGTGCTCTTAAGCAAGCGCCATATCGCCTATAAGATGAGCTAGTACCTAAACCTGCAAGTTGCTGGGAGAGGCGGGAGGTACGGCGAGCGTGCAGCGCACACCACACCTTGTCAGGGCTGCTGAGGCACAATGATACAGCCGTCAACAAAACCGATAAGCAAAATACTCCTGAGGTTTGGAACGGTTGTTTCTCCCAGGTAACAGGCTCAAAGCAGGCCAGCTCCGAGCTTTGAGATTCAATCCAGTTAAACATTTACGTACAGGCAATACATTCAAAACAACTTACACATGAGCAAGCCAGCCCAGCCTGGCACGCTGGCTGTGTGAGGCCAGGTGGCCCTGGCTGCAGAGCGAGCAGGGCGTGCATGCCGCCTGACACCGGCCACCTCCGGGGATGCTGCTCGTCCCCTTCCTCCAGCCTCGCGTTCAGCTCCTCCTCTTGCCCATCCGTGTTCTTGCCTGCCTGGGCTTATGGGACTCCTTCTATAAGAAGGTCTTCCCATATATCATGGCAAAGGTGGCGCCCATCTACAGCCATAAGGTCTACAAGCAGAAACAAGAGCTGTTCAGCAGCTTGAGAAAATTTGCAGGCCCTTCAGGCCAGCTCGCGTTGCTGGAAATCGGCACAGGCACTGGCACCGACTTCCAGTTCTACCCACTGGGCTGCCGGCTGGCGTGCGCTGACCCTAATCCCAATTTCACAAAGTTCCTCCTCAAAGGCCTCTCAGAGAACCGGCACGTTAAGCTTGAACGCTCAGTGGATGCTTGTGGCGAGGATCTGGATCACATACTGGACGGCACCACGGATGTGGTGGTGTGCACCTTAGTGCTGTGCTCTGTGACCAACGTCAAGAAAGTCCTGACGGAGGTTTTGCGAGTGCTCAGGCGGGTAAGCTGGGGCAGCACGAGGGAGATGAGGGATGCCGATGTGTGGCGTGATAAGCCAAGTTGTGTGTACTGACCTGCACTTAGGATAAATGCAGTCACCTGCACCAGGCTAAGAGAGAGTTTAAAATCAACCATCATACCCATTTATCCACTCACAAGTGGGGTTTTTTTGCACTGCTTCACCTGCAGATGAAAGAACCAGCTCAGCTTGCTTCCCCTCTCCCTCCTCAGCACGACTGGTGTGCTGCCAAGCATGCAGGAGGTCTGAACCACCTGCAAGGTGGTGCTGATTGCCTGGGCAAGTGAGAGACACGGCTACTCAATCCGGGCAGCCTGGCTCCTGCCCTGGCAGCTGGGCAACCTGCAAAAACTCAGAGGCCAAAGCTGTTTCAGAAAGAAAAGGTAAAGAAGAAAACCAAAGAAAAACCCCAGAACACAACCCAGGAGGTGCTGGGAGCGAGGAGGAGGAGCAGAGCAGTACTGGATAAGCAGGATTACTGCAGTAGAGCGGTGGAATACGGGCAGGGAAGCAGGAAGGAATGTGCATTGTAACACGGGTAAATTATTAACAATTTCAGTTCAGAGCTGCCATGGGTATTCTCTAGCAATTCTCTCTCTTTAAAACTTGCCCACCTAAGCAGGTATTTTCATTATAATCTAAAGTGACACTTGTAAAATGCCACATTTACATACTGCTCTTCCAATACTTTTTTCTCCAGTTATCTCAGAATAACTGGGGAAGAGTTTAAATTAAATTTAACACAAATCCTATCCACGCAGGTGAGCGAAATCTGTGTAACTGGTCAAAGTCTCCATGTGTAAATGAGACTTCAGCCCTGCATGTGGCTGAAAACCTAATTAATTCCTCAAAGCAATCTTGTACTCTCTTACAAAGCAAAACTAGGGAAGAGGGAATAAGATCATACGCAACACGTTCCACTAAGAAGGGGAAGGAAACATCGGCTCTGAACCCTTGCTGCCTTCTCTGTTTGGCTCCACTGAACAAGTTTAACAGGAAAGGTTTGCTTACAAGACTAGATTTGCTTTTTATCTGTTATTTATAAACACGGAAAGACATTGAACAGATGTGGTCACAGATAAAATTAAATATTGTTAGGGTTCAGAAGACTGACCATGACTAAACTATTCACTGACTGTAGCCTCGCTCTCACCCTGGGACACTAGATTTCTGCTCGCTAAAACTCTCACATTTTATAAACATTAAGAAATAAACTCTTTTCCTTGCTGGTATGTAGGGTAAGCAAATTGTTTATTCACATTTCTCTGATGAGAAAAACAAACTCAAGGAAGTTAAAAGTGGTTTGTCCAAGATCATCCAAGGCAGAGACAAAAACCTGGTGCCAGCAGTTCCTGCCATCAGACTGTACTGCCTCTTGCACAATCCTAAGCGGCACCTGTATCAGAAAATGTGTAGTCATCCCGTAATAACCACCATCTTCAACAAAAACTGAATGGGAGGCACTTTCAGAAGCTTCACAGGTCAAGACAAACATGAGTTTAGCATGCATAACATCTAAGAAAGGAAGCTGGGCTTCAGAGAGGTGATAAAAGGCACACAGAAGTGGACAACCCTAAGTCCTTTTTATGGCACTGTTTTCCAGGGTGGAGCTTTCTACTTCCTGGAGCACGTGGCTGCAGAACATTCCAGTTGGACCTACTTTTGGCAAAAGGTCTGCGACCCAGTCTGCAACTATTTTGGAGATGGGTGTTCCTTGAGCAAAGAGACGCAGAAGGAGCTGGAGAAAATGAATTTCTCAGAACTGAATTTGAGGCGCATTCATGTCACACCTTACTGGATTCCTACTAGTCCTCATATCATTGAGTATGCAGTAAAATAAATGACCATGAGCACTGCGGGACACAGGACCTCCCTTCAGCACTCCTTTCATGCTTTATAGACATGTTTTCACCCTTCCAGTCAGGCCATACACAGCAGCTGGCTACCCAGAACAAAAGTAAGGAAAACTTCCTGAGCACCCACAGCTCATCCAAACTGGGCGTCACATTCTTCCATTTGTTAGATAGGCTTTCTGGATAGAGCTCTGAAATAGAGCTGCTGCGCAGGGACCAGGCAGATGGGAAAGAACTCTAGACAACACCTTTCAGTCCAATACAAAATAAAGGAGGAGTCAGCATCTTAAGAGAGTTCAGAAGGGGTAGAGGGAAGAAAGGGAACAGAAGACAGAAGCAAGCAAGTACAGAGGGCTAACATTTTTCTAAGGGCAGAGAATAACGCCCAACCTCTAACGTTTCCGATACAGGACACATGCATAATAGATACGGCATCAGTACTTGCATTTTCATTTCAGTTTTCCCATTATGAAATATATTTACAAGCAGGCGTTCGTTTGCCTGTGCCAGTACAGTCCTCCCTGACAGGACTCCTGTTTATTCAAGGAAGTGCTCATTACACCACCAGTTCACTAGGCATAGCTCTCACTGGCCTTTAGATGGTAATGCCATCAGCACAGATTTAACATGGAACAGCCAACTACAAAGGAAAAAACTGAAATTCTCTTTACACTGGGAGAAAACTGGCGTTTGTTAAATCAGATGGCAGAAATCTCATCTCCGCTGTAAAATGCTGTTACTAGATCAGCCACGTCCTTAGAGCCCTTCTGTCACGCTCTACTAACATGTTCTACCTATGCTTAAACTCTTCATTTTCTACTCTCCCTCCAATCTAGATCACACCTTAAAGAGGTCTCTTTTAAAAGCCAGGAGTTTCATTAGAAATGTTTTCCAGTTAAACTCCCCTAGGACATCAAAAGAAGGTGCTGCTCTCCTGGCCACTGTTTAACTTTTTCTATGATTTCCTGCAGTATAGCAGCAAGGAATTAAAACCTGGTACAGATTACATTAATGCATTATTTTCTTATCAATGTCTCTATTTTGTGCTCCATACACATCCAACTGTTGGTCTACAAAGAAAGTAACTCCCATTGTTCGAATTCATTTCTCTAATGTTGCCACAAGGTGGAGGTATGAAGGTATGACAACGTAGTTCGTTAATAAAGCAGTCTAATAACGATGCTGCCGTATGCTGGATTTTATATTTGTTTTATTTCCACTAGAGGGAGGAAGTAACTCATCGGACAAAGGGACTAGCTGCCACTCAACAGAAAAACAAAATTCTCCAATGCCATTCACAACAGAACTGGGACCTTAAGTCCTTAAGCAATTAAATGCTAGCAGCTAATCTACACTGCTACCAAGTCCTTTGAAAAAGCACTGGCGACTGCAAAGTTGAAAAAGTTTTACAGAATGCATTTAGCATAGAACGGACCGTTCATTGTTGACTCAAGTATATGAAGTTAAGAAAACCAAACTATACACTGTATGCAGCAATTACTGAATAAATAAATTTTTATCTCTGTTCCATGATTCCCATCAGAGGTCTGAAAGATAACTATGAAAAGCAAGCTCATTCACTGCAAAGGAGCCCATATGCACATACCACAGTATTTTAGGTGTCCGCAAAGTGGAAAGACTGAAACCTGCTGTTGCAAAGAGAGCACAGATCAAGTAGCTGACTAGCTAGCTCATCCAGCTATTTACAACAGGGTGGTAAATCACTCTTAAACAAATGCGTTTTAACTGAAATGTTAATCAAACTCCTAATGAAACGCCTACAGCAAATCCAGAGTTTCGATTAATTTCCTTCAGCTCACTAAACACGACATATGGTTGCTTTAAGAGATATGATCTGTAACCTGAAACTGCTGAACACCAAATAGGGAATGTTAGGACATTTTGCCAGCAGTTACAGATAAAGTTGTACTGCCCAGTTTATCCCAGTTGCATAACAGACTGGCACCTCCTCTTCTGCCAGAGTTGGGACGCTACAGTCACTGTTTGGTATGCCGTCCTGCTTCTCCCTTCCTTGCCTGTGACCGGACTTTAAAATCAGCTTTAGAGAAAAGTCTACCAGATCAATCCAAGGAGCTGAATATACTTCCAAGAGGAACACAGCAAGTACATGAATGCAGCTCGCTCTGAATTTCAAGGGCTCTAATACACAGAAGAACTACTTTTGCTCAGTACAGATCCTCTGCCTCATGCTGGAAATGACGGAGGTTAGCATACTCTTCCTTCGTGCCTGCGTCGCATTGCTTGCCATGCCCATCTACCTACTATCATTCCTGGGCATATGGGAGCCCTTCTGTAAGAAGATATTTTTCCCTTTCTTCTTAGAGAAGTTTTCTGCAATTCACAACAGGAAAACAAAGAAGCAGAAGCAGGAGCTATTTCGTAATCTGCCTGACTTCACGAGGCCCTCAGGAGAGCTGAAGCTGCTGGAGATCGGGACCGGCTGCGGTACTAACTTCCAGTTCTACCCACCAGGCTGCAAAGTCACGTGCACCGACATAAACCCCAACTTCCAGCAAGGCCTTTCGAAAAGCATGAACAAGAACCAGCATGTCCACTACGAGCGTTTCCTAGTAGCTGCAGGAGAAGACCTGCACCAGGTGCCCAGCGGTTCTGTGGATGCCGTCATCTGCACCTTGGTCCTCTGCTCTGTGCACAGTGTGAACAGCACCCTGAAGGAAGTACTGCGAGTGCTCAGACCAGTGAGTATCTGATTAAAAAGTTTTGTTATTACCTTTATCATCTATTCCAGAGGCACTGCACCAAAAGAAAAGAAACAAAAGGGAAAAAAAGTTAGTTTTGAGCTTATAAACGAGACCCAGTTTATTTCCCTACAACCACTCTGCACTGCCAAATAGTGCAAAGCAGTAGCAACACACTTTTAAGAATAGGACAGACTGACCAGTAAAACCCTTAAAGTAACAGTCTGCTAACTAAAACTGCCACTAATTTTGTAAGTAATTACGGTATATCATCTAAAGCAGAACTGGTTCCTGTGGTGTTGTCCCTCCCCCCACGCACCAGATTTTCTTTGGGTGGGAAGCTCTCTGATCAAGACTGGAAGTTTGCATTTTAAATGGAACTGCTTTAGCCTCTTAGAAGTGGGGCTGATCTACCTGTATGACTAAAACAGTCTAATTAAATGCCTTCATTCCCTGTAGTATACCAATCAAGCTGAAGATTAAAAAAAGCTGTTTTGTTGGGGTATTTTTGCAACAGACTTTCAGCCTTTAAAATGGCATTTTCAAGACAATCCTCTGGCTTGTCAAAAACTGATGAGTTTGAGTAGGATTTATACATTTCTCTTAGTTTCCTTCAAAACAAATGGCACGCTAGCGACTGTAATTGAAACAAAAAGACAACAAACTATTGCTATAATAAAAGAGGGATCAAGTAAGTACATCCTTCACGCTTTCTGAATAGGCATTTTGAATCTCTGCAAGCTTCCTGCTTACATTGATTCCAGCTGACACCACAACATCAAAAGGCGGGCAGGGAAGGGGGGGAGAATACCAGTGAGCGAGCAACCTGCACACGCACTGGTCTGGATTTGAGAGGAGGTGGGATAGAGGGAAAAGTTCGGCGTAACCCCCACGCCCGCTGCAGCTCTGTAAGGCGACTTTGTTTTCCCCAGGGAGGCGCTTTCTATTTCTTAGAACACGTGGCCGCTGATCATTCCAGCTGGCAGTATTTTTGGCAGCAGATCTTCCATCCGACTTGGAAACTCATCTTTGACGGATGCTGCCTCACAAGAGAGATATGGAAGAATCTCGAACAGGCCAACTTCTCGGAGCTGAACTTACGACACATAAGCATAGCGCTGCCCTGGACGCCCATTCAGGCTTACATCATCGGGTACGCCGTGAAGTAACTCACACCGCCCTGCCAGGACTTCTCCCCTGCCCCCACTGCAATTCCGTGACATATTCAATACAAACAGCACAGCGTAGGCTAATCCAGACGTCCGAACCTAGGTAACGAGGACTTTAATTAAGTTTCTGATTCAAGCATCAAATGAGCAGAGCAGGCCGGTTTTCTAAACATCTCTGAAGCCCTTGCACTGCTGCTGCCCGTGCCTGGCCGGACCCCAGCGCAGCCCATGGAGGATCCCAGGAGGAGGCTGCAGGAGACTGCAAAGCAGCCCAGCAGGCAGGAAAAAAAACAAACAAAAGTATTGATTCAACAGAACTTCTGCCTACGTCTGGTTAACTCTGGGAAAGGATTCCTTCAGGTGTTACCCGCGCCGGGAAGCAGCCGGGCCCGGTCAGCCATCGCACGCCAGCGCTGGGCTCAGCCCGCCGCACGCTCCGTCGCGGCTGTTCCCGTTCCAGCCTCACAGAACGAGCACCCAGACGCAAACCCGTAACTCCTGGCTTTGGCTCAGCCGCCAGTATTTATTTACAAGAGACGGGGGAGGGGAGGGCAGGCACACGCGCCCTGCCTCCCCAAACACCACTTACCAAAGCCTCTCGGTCACCTAGCAGCCCGCCCGCCCCTGCGCGATAACGGATTCTAACGCTGTTCGCCACCAGAGCATTAAAAGGCTCGTGTTTAACGTTACGCGCCCGGGAAGTTTCTTTGCGAGGCTCCGCGGCTCGGTCGGGAGGTGCCGCCGCCTCAGCGGCCGTTGGCGGCGCCCGCGGGGCAGGCCGGTTCCGCCGCCATTTTGTTTCCCCCTCGAGGGAGGATGCGGCGGCGGGGGCCCGCCCCCCCCCCC
>JAVKLA010000017.1:1710007-1745206 GCA_034782735.1 Sagittarius serpentarius | reverse complement strand
CCCGGGTTGGCGGCCCCGCGGGCTTCCACTGAGGGTAGGGGGGCTATACCGGAGCAGCCGGTGTGGGAAGGGCTGGGGCGGGCAGCTGAAGGGCCTGGGGGAGGGGGGAAGGGGGAGGGGCTGTGGTGGCGCAGGGCTCCCCACAGACGCGCGGAAAAACTTCATCTGCGCCTGAATCGGATGGATTCCCAAAGCAGCTTACCCTCAATGTACACCATATATCCATACACAAGAAATACACATATTTTATACAACCTGCAAAAACAGTCCCCGCATCTCCAGAAGCTGGGCTCCAGCTGCGAACAGCAAAAGTCCTGCAGCAAGTAATACTGTAGATTAAAAAACACCCCACCCCACGCCCCAAACAAAAAAACCCACCCCAAAAACCAACCCCCCAAAACACTGCTAGTGCACCAAAAGAACAGAGGTTTTGCCGTTTCAACGGTATAAGCGACTCTGTTCTGTTTTGCAGAGTGCGGACAGCGGCCGCTCTTAGACAGCATCTCAGGATCCCGGATCGTAGGTGGGCGCGACGCTCAAATTGGAGCGTGGCCGTGGTCAGTTAGCCTCCAGATTCACCGAGCTGGTGTACAATTTGCACACGTTTGTGGGGGAGTTTTAATTAACGAGGATTCAGTACTTACCGCTGGCCACTGCGTTACAGGAAGGCAGTACGTATTCACGCTAATAGCTCTTTTTATTAATTATGAGGAGGCCACAATAGATCAGCAAAGCGTCACCCGTGGTATCTCTGAACAAAAGGCAAATCAAGGGGACATACATGGACCAAGGTCTCACAGTGCAGAACCAATGTGCAGACCCAAACTATACAACTCCTGTTTACTGACGCGGCCTGTAGGAGGGACTGGTCATGGCTCCAAGGACCAAAGACTGTCCCCTTTGTCACCTTTGCTGTAATGGTCGTGTGTGGTGGCGGCTGACATCTTTGTAAGTCAACATCAAGAAGTCTTGGCTATGTACTTCTGGCTTGGCCCAGAACAACCTTTGTCATTTTTAATAAAGGGTTGTTTGTTTTGATCTAGGTGACTTTTTTGTTAGGTTGGGGGCTCTTTTTTATTCCATAGAGCTCTAATTTTTCTGATTAATACATTTTTCTAAACTGGTAAAGCTCACTGCAAAAGGAAAATGTTGCAATATTTAGATTAGAAACATTACTATTCATTAGTTTTAACACTTCCCTTTTTTCCTGCTTAACAGAACCAAATTTGGCATTTAACTATTTTTTTTTGACAATGGAGTAGTAACACTCCTCAGAACAGACCTTTTAATTGTACTTACAGCAATTCTACCGCATTTCATCTATCTGATCGCTGTTGTCTGTTCTGTAGTCTCTAACATAGTTGCAAGTTCGTACTGACTGTGTTGACATAACCATGACCTAAGGGAGACTGAACGGTAAAAACCTCTGAGCTTTGGAATTTTATCATTTATCAGGACTTTGTTAGATCAGCTCCTTGTTTTTTTAAATGCACTTTTACAAACATTAATTTAGAGAGGCATTATCTTGCAAATAATTTAATTTTTGTCTTACACTCTGGGAATTTTGGAGGTTAATCTGAATTTCATAGCCTGCCCTTTGCTCATCGCAGGCCAAATTCAATTCCCACTTAATATCAGTAAAGCTTTTATTCAACATACTTGAATAGAAATTAGGTCTGAATGACTCTGGCCCTATTTCTAAATTTAATACTAAGTTGATATTCATTATTTGTAACTTCTAGTTAGTGGATTTCCCAAATCTAGGTACAAGCACAGTCTTTATAAGCATTATGGGTATAAGCCTACTTCCTTTCTGCAAAATAAATCCATGTTTCCATCTTTTTCAAAAGAGTATCTCCTGGGTGGCCTCTGCTGAGATGGGGTAGGAAGCAAAATCTGAGTATCAGCTTAAATCATTAATGTGAATTCGCCTTAACAGGCATAACCAGGATTAGGCAAACCAAGTGTTCAAAACAGACAGAATGGTAATTAGCCAAATCTTTCTGGACAATATTTACTACAGAATTCTCAGTGTATGTTCCTAAAGGTTCTTAAGCCAACAGTAAAACAATTGGTTAAAACAATGGCATCAAGAAACATACTTACTTTAACATAATTGTAAAAAAGTCATAATTATCTCTTAGGGACCCATATTCCTGGAGAGCCGTTTTGGGCGTGCATAACCTTCGGAAACATGGCAAACACGCAGCAAAAAGAAATATTAGAAGCATCACTGTGCACCCAGAATTCAAGAGAGAAACATTTGAAAATGATATTGCATTATTTGAACTTGATTCCACAGTACGCTACAGTGACTACATTCAGCCTGTCTGCTTACCTCCTGCACACCTTTACCCATATGTTGACCATGAAACAGAATGCTTTATTAGCGGCTGGGGACGTACGGCAGAAAAAGGTAAAAATTCGCTTGCATTGTTGATCAAGTTATAAGCTACGTAACTAATACCGGGTTCCAGTCCCTCAAGCTCACTGAGGGAGAACCGAGTTTGTTCACGTTATAGTCTCATCACGCATCATCATTAAATCCTTCTGCAGCTCAGTATCTGCTATCAGTGTTTTTTCCATTGCAAGCAGACTAGATCTACACAGATGTAACCAAAGGCAGAAATTTTCTAGCCTTTCTTCCAAGTATAACATGAAAAAAGGAAAATAAAACTACCCTGATTTTCAGATTCATGGTACAGTTACTCAATGTTGTCTGCTAGAAATAACTTTACTGAAAAACAACAATTCTGATGACATGCACTGTGAACTTAGGGATCTCCATGTATTTTATGAATGGCTGCACTCCCTCAAATTCTCTCTTTAATCACAATAAGCACAAATCTGATATGATGTCAGTTGGTGGTGTGCATCTTTGTTGTGTGGAAATTTCAAGGACAGTTGGGGATCATATAAATTTGTTTGATAAGTCACCCCTGACATTTTGAGCAAGGCTAGTGAGCAGTATTGTTATCACTGATGTTTCTTCACCATAGGATTTGCAAAATCTACATAAACTCTAAGTGTGCAAATCCTTAACGCACTTAAGTTCAAATCCATTAGAAGCAGGCACAATCTGAATTACGTACATGTCTAAACACGTACAGAAACATGCTTAAGCTAGCTAAACAGGAAAAAAAGAGCACAGTAAGAATTGCTGCACACAGCAGCATAAATATTTTACCTTTCTATACGCTGTCTTCCATTAAAGGTAAAACTTCGCCTGTGTTAAAAGAAGCACAAGTGGAAATCATTCCTTCTAGCATCTGTAACAGTTCTGATGCATATGGAGGTCTGGTTAACAACAACATGATTTGTGCTGGCTCTCGATCAGGAGGCACCGATACCTGTCAGGTAAGAACAAACATCGTGCCCGACCTGCCACTATGGAAACCCCCAAGCCAAGCCAGAGTTCTCAGGGGCATCACGATGACCAGCATGTGTAGCACAATTAAAATGGCAGAAATACGAAACAGAAAATGTCAAACTGAAAAAGCAGCATCATAAACAGAAAGAGAGGCGAGATGGTGATTCCAAAGAAAAAACACATCTCAAACATACATAAAGAAGTCAGTGATACTCAGCGGAAGACAAGAATAAGTGAAAGGAGAAAGACGGCAAACATATTTATACAACACTTGCCACAAAGATGTCAATAAATGATACAACATTACACAAACGTATGTATCTCTATACACATGTAGTGTGTGTGAAGCACACAAGCACCTTGCCTGGTTTTATGCTTCTGAAAGGCAACACCAGCACTGGAAAGCAATATGGTTCAGTGACACGTCAAGGTTTTTATTTAAATGCTGAGCAATCAGCATCTCTCTCAGAAAAGACAGTTCTCAGGTCAAAAGCACTAGCATGCAAAAGCTGGGGCACCAGTTGTGATATGGAAACATCTATAATTAAAAACCATAACATATTCATAAGTACTTTGTCTGACACACTTCCTGCTTTCCTCAGCAGTTTTACTTGAAGTCGGTGATACGGCAAAGACTCAGTTGTGTATTCATCACTGTGTTTCTTGGTACTTAGACACTGTGTGGACAATATATTCTCCTATTAACTGATGAGTGAGAAAGTTTAGGGAGACAAGCCTTAGCCTGAAAAGGTGCAGAAAGAAAAACAACAACAGAACTTTAGTTAAGGACATGGAAACTAATGCAAGCATGGTATTCTAGTCAAGGTAGTATGACCCAGCATCACCAAATTTTATCTTAATTTGTCCATGTACTACTATCCATGTATCACAGTCATTATTACTGTACAGTTAACTTAGCTGATTAAAAAAGTTTTTTTAAAAAAGTGGATGTATTACTGACCTAACTCTACGTTGTTTCCTGGAACGGAATGTATGTTACTAGTTTCTTATATTGTTTCTTTATAGGGAGACAGCGGTGGACCTTTAGCATGCTATCACCCTGGTACCAACAAATACTATCTCATAGGGATTGCTAGTTTTGGAGTTGGCTGTGGCCGACCAAAATTTCCTGGGATCTATGTCCGTTTATCTCAATACAGAAGATGGATAAAATCTGAACTTCTGTTGAGTAACAAGGCTGTGAATCCTGTGAGCGTTACACTTACCATCTTTCTGGCTGTGATACATACAGTACTTGTAGAGTTTCTAAAGGGACACACCATTGTGTCATCATCGTAAAGGTTTGGTCTGCCTGTTAAAACTTTGAAAAGAGAGCTAACTCCTGTTTCAGAATAAATCTAAGAGCCAAAGGACATACACTTATTTTTGAGACGTCACGTTGCAATTGTGTTATCTTTTTCGTTTTCTGCCTTTGATATCCATACTAACAGTAGAGGAAATGATAAAAACCTTCACCCTAATAATGAAATCTGAATACAGAAATGTTACCAACTGAAAATACTTTTTTCCTACCCTATTTCTATTCTTTTCCAGCGATCAGAAGCCTCGGTACCACTTAATAATACTACCACGGGTTTGTAGATGGCAGAGATACTCCCTCTGCTGGGTGAATACTAGCAGAGCACAAAATGGTTTTGGTTAACAGTGGCCCAGCTGACTGACAACTAAAAAGGAAAAAAAAACCTGCAGAAAGATAAAAGGTACTATCCAGTAATTATTTTTAATGACTTTTAAAAAATAACTTTAAAAAATTATTTTTAATGATTTTTAATTATAGATGACTAAAAGTTGTGCACAATTAACTTAGTACTCTGACTGCTGAAAGGACACATCAGATAAAAGATCTCTGGGTGCTGTTTCATAGACTAAATATTTATTCTTGGCCACTGTAAAAGACCTGATACCACACAATGTATGCACATTTGGTCAGAACCACTGCAGTACTATGTTAATTAAAAATAAATAAGGAACATCAGAATTGTATTTTGGCGACTTTATTTACCAAGGTCAAAATTTGCAACCATCTAATTGTTTCAACAAATATTTACAATTCATATAAAGCACGTACTTTTGTTTGGAAGTAACCAGCAGAACAGTATTAGGTACTATATCTCTTACTCTCAGGATAGCAATTTTACTCTCTTACATTCTAGATTTTGAAGTAAATCCAAAATAAGTACTTCATGATAAGTGATTACTTAAAGAGCAAATTCATGTTACTGTTTAATATTTCCATGATGAAAAATAAGCTGCTCTTTCCAAAACACTATTTTAAGAGGATAAAAATTTACTAACGTTATGTCTGGCAGCACTACGTTTGTTTCACTTGCTGAATACAGAAAGAATTGGCCACCATTTCTTTACAGTCTTAACACTTGATAGCTTTTTTTATTATTATTCCGTATTACAAAAGAAGGTAAAGGAACAACAGCACACAGTGAGGAACAAAACACCATACAGAGGAGTTACCAAATTAGTTTCAGTACTGTAGGTCAAACCCTCTTAAACCAAAGATATGCCAAAGAGCGTACACACACCTGATGGGAGACAGAGCAAAAAGGTCCAATTCTCTGAGGTGCTACGCATGTTCCAAGGCGTTCATTTTTCCTGAAATTCCACTAACAGAAACAGGAGGCACCAAAGACCTCTTTTGGACCAGTTCCCTAATGTAATGACTTTCTCAACCTTGCTCAGTATTTTTGACATGCAACGATAGCACTCTTTTTTGACGTGATCGCGAACGGAAATGTGTGCTCCAGTTTGGCCTAAAGGAAACATATTGTGGATCATGTCCGTAACAATCAGGTATTTAGAGACTTCAGAAAAAAATGTATTTTTATAGCCCACTAACAATGCGATTGTGGAATGCAGTCTTTCTCATACCATTTGCAAAGAGCTCTGCTTGCTAAGAAGTCCATTAATTCAAAAATGAGTAAAATAAAAAGTACTGACTGACCATATGATAAGCATTACACATCTAGGGAGTGAGTATGTCTTTTAATTTCATTTGGATCTGAGCTAGCACAACACGCACACATAGCTCTAACACCTTTTTAATAGCATAGTCCATAGTGCAATTCCCGCTGACATAACTGGAAGCAGGATTCAATCCTAACTATGGAAAATAGTGTATTTATTATTCATGCAATAAGCACTTCATACACATTTTTCTATTTCACAGACTCACAGAACGGTCGAGGTTGGATGGGACCTCTGGAGGTCACCTTGTCCAACCCCCCTGCTCAAGTGGGGTCACCTAGAGTCGGTTGCCCAGGACCACCTCCAGACGGTTTTTGAGTATCTCCAAGAATAGAGATTCTATACCCAAAAGAGTCCTGATCATGTCAAACATGTAATTTTCCCCTGAAACAAATTAAAAATCATACAAACTAGAATCTCTGATAGCAATCAGATCTAATGTGCAGGTATTATCAACTGCGGGGAATAAAAAGCTCTGTTCTCTTTTTTTCTTTTTTTCCCAACACTCTTTAGGATCCTTTTTTTTTTTTGCAAGTTGCCTACAGACATACAAAATTAATTCAAGTATCTCCTACACCAAAGAGGATCTCATTTGACTTTGTACTATCCATAAAAATATATGCTTGAAAATCTGGTTCACAAAATATTTCATTTGTTTACTAAAATGAAATATATAAACTGTCAAAATACGTATATAAACTCAATGTCAGAATTTGTAAAGATCACAATTTAGCTACAAAATATACCAACCATCTACCTGTTTTCAATAGAGTATTTTCTTACAAAGATACCATTACTTTGCAAAATATCGCCTACCTTACAAAATTAGTCCGGAAATTTTGCACTACTTTCAGCATATAAACCATATATTAGAACCTCATTAACCCTTTGGTATATATCTTCGATTTTTTATTTTATCGTTCTTCTTCTATTTGGTTTAAATGTTCCAAAGCACAGTAGAATCTCCAGACAGAATAAGCAATGCATGTTTAATTGTATATATAATCAGCACACAATTTATTTTTCAATTATAGATGTTTATCATGCCCAGCAACTAAGAACAAACTATTGTGAAATCATTCTTCAGAAACTTTTGTTCACCAGTACTCGTTCTACCACACTGTACTTTAAAATAATTGGATGTGTTGAACTCTCTTAAGAAAAATCAACACCTTATTTCATGTGCCTCAGACATTTTCAGGACTAGGCCTCTCACTGCTTTCTGCAGATCCTTTCCACATTTGATAAACACAGCAAACATTGGAAAAAAAAAAAAAAACCACCCAACTTTTTAACCTGTCAGCTGAGAAAGAGTAAACATAATTTATACCTCTAGCAAAGTATTAGCTTTTTTTATCATCTGCACCTGTAAATAACAACTTACAGGTTAAAATAAAAATATTTACATACAAGTAACTGAAAGAAAAAGTAAGGATTGAAAAAGAGTAAGAAATCAAAACATATACTGGTTATAAATGTTACTAATAATGTCAACTACGGCAAGGATTCCATTTCATCCACATTTTAATTGTAACCAAATATTGCCTCCATTACAAGAGGTATTTGTAGAAATTTTCAAAGAAATTCTAATCACCTGCCTTGTAAAACATCACTGTCCTTTTACTGTAGATGCAATCTTGACTTTATAAAGTTTCCAGTTGTGCCAGCAGGAATTTTGGTGAGGTTTTCTTGTTTCCTTTTTGTACTTTGTCACCAACATGTTGTAAATAAAATCTATATAGTCTTTAAGTTGTGAAATCTAGGTAGAAAAGTTTCATTTTTGACCTTTCATCTAGTTTAAAAAATTCAGTATAAAAAAAAATTTCTCCTCTGAAATTTAAACAGTCCACAAAAGTTTTACCTTCTTTTCTTACACACTTTTATGACAGTAAAGATCTTTCAAAGTTTTTAGCTCTTCAATTAGAGTTTTGTTCTGATTTTCCAGGACTGCAACTCGATTTTCCAGACATTTAACATACTCCTTCTTCTTTCTACGGCACTCCCGAGCAGCTTCTCTGGAACAGACAAGCAGAAGTAATTGTTTATTTTAGATCTGAGATGTGTCTATTTTATGAATGTTATGATTCTGACCAACATGAGAGGAGAGAGCTGGCACTGCAATCATGAACAAAACAAACTGAAAAGCATGCAACAATAGGTGGAGAGCATGAAATTTAGCAGTATCTGGTAACACACGTGGTAGTCAATCTGCAGGGAAAAAACAATTTGTTTTCTCCAAAGACTGAGAGGCAGAACATGTAGCATGTTTTGGTCAGGATTTCCAATGCTTTCAGTTGCTGGATGCAGCATACCATACTGATGGCACAGTCAGTAAAGTCAGCTCGCTGGAGTCGTAGTTTGTCCTTTGAAGGTAGACTTCAGAACTTTAAACTAACAAATCAAAGCAGCCCACATGCACTTACATACCTGTTCTTCATCAGCCTTATTTCTCGTTTCAACTGTGGATCATCTGTCTTACTTGTCTGTGATGTCAGAGTGACAGGAGATGTCATCACCACAGTCTGAGGAAGGGATGTGGTAGTTGGTGTGGTGCGGATCTGGTAAGTCTGCATGTCTCCTGATGCAGCTGTTGCGATAATAGTGTAAGACATCAAAACGTGGTAGAGTTAGAAAGTTACACTTGCGTTAGCGATGGGTATTTCTAACCATTTCCAGAAGGTGTACTCACTCTGCACTACCACCTGGTTGCTGGGTACGAGTATCTGTTGACCATCTGATGTTTGTGCATACTGCAGTATTGTTGTCCCAGGCTGAGTACCACCAGCATTCGTCATCGTTAGTGTCTGCAGACCTTGCACACTATCTGTACCTGGGCTGGCGAGCTGTAATCCATTTGCAGCAATGGCAACTTAAAGAAAAAGGAACATGCACAACAGTAGTTGTAGGTGTACATCTGTTTCCACTGCGGAAAAATACTGCCAGTTTTGAAAGGCTTCTTTCTTCCGTCACTTTCAACTATCAGATCTTGCTGCTGGGTTCTTACTAAACTTCAGCAAGCTGGAGAGGGACTTTTTACAAGGGCACGTAGTGATAGGACAAGGAGTAATAGCTTTAAACTGAAAGAGGGTAGATTTACATTAGATAACAAGGAAGGAGTTCTTCACTGTGCGGGTGGTGAGGCACTGGGACAGGTTGCCCAGAGAGGCTGTGGATGCCCCATCCCTGGGGGTGTTCAAGGCCAGGTTGGATGGGGCTTTGAGCAACCTGGGCTGGTGGAAGGTGTCCCTGCCCATGGCAGGGGGGTTGGAACTAGGTCATCTTTAAGGTCCCTTCCAACCCAAACCACTCTGCGATTCTACGAACATATTGGGTGTAAGTGGCGAGGTGCTGGTAGTGGGGGGAGCTGCGAGGGTGGCCTCTGTGAGAAGTCTGGGACTTCCCTGTGCCAGGCAGCAACTCCACGTGGACCCACGCTGGCCACAGCTGGTGGCTCCTCTGTGGAAACATACTTAGGAAAGGGCAAAAATCCAGACAGGCAGAGGTGGCGGGGAGGGGGGAGGAAGGGAGAAACAGCAGTAGGAACACCCAGCTCAGAGAAGAAGGACGGAAAGGAGGTGCTCCAGGCATTGCAGCAGGTTGCTTTCTGGTTCACAAGCACAATGAATACTAGGCGATAAAGGAAGAAATCCTTCTTTTGCTACCTCCCTGATACCAGAGGAACACCTTTTGGTGTGGCCCTATGGTATACATACAATGGTGTCTTCACTGATTTTACATTTTAGACTAAATCTAACACTAGAAGACTGCTATGTATTTCATAACAACATCCTTTGGATGTCTTGTCTTAATATGCAAAAATTAAGATAATGAAGCACTGAGTTTATCCGGAGTCTTTAGATACCAGTCTATTTCCATGTAGTAACAGTACTAGCTTTATTGATTGTTAGATAAATAACCAAACGTTTTGAGTTTCATCTTAGTCAAATATATAACAAAAAGAAAATCTGTATTTTGAGGCACATTGAATAAAAACGTGTCCACTTAGCCACATATTTTATATAACATACTGTACTGTCCAGTGCTCGTCTGGTAGATAGGCGTAGGAACGGACATAGATGTAACAGTAGAGACACCAGGACTCTCCTCATCTCCTTTTCTATCGCGTGTATCTTCAGAAGAAAGATCTTTCAAAATTTTTCTACAAAAGAAGTTTCTTTATCAGCTCTAATAGTAGGCAAAAACAAATTAATGCAACAACAGTTACAAACTACCATGTTTTGTATTACAGAAATAAACACTACAATTTTGATGTACAACAGTTTTTGGAATTAACAAAATTTTTTATGAGGTGACTGCCTCAAACTCTTTCTATAATTACATTTCTGTAGTTTATATAGTCTTGTTTGTTATTTAAATAGTTGAATAATTTTACGAGCTAAGAGCAATTCAAGTCCCCTACTGATTTATAAAGTATGTGTATGTGCAAATCAGCATGAATTTCAGATTTTCAATTATTATCCTCTAAAAGCCTCACATATTTGGACTGGTAAGCCTCCAGTGAAAACCTGCACCATCTACAGTAGATTTCAGTAATCTCCAGAAAAACGGTATGCCGAAAACTAGCACTGCAGCTGCATCATTTTGTTTCAGTAAAAGCTGCATCAGAGTTTCCATCATAAACATTTTCCGGGGATACACAACTGGCCTGTTAAGAGATTTTTCTGATTTACAACTTGATCCTCTAATTCTCTCAAGAATAGGCTTTGTATACCCAAGTAAAACCAACCTGCTCTGTCTGGTGTCAGAATAAACTAAAAAGGAGTAGATTACCACAGAGAAGTTTAAAACTTAGATCTTTTCTCTTTCAGTACACAGTAAGACTTCACATTTCTTTTCAGCATTTAATTTAGCTCTTGCACAGCTTCTCAAACAACCCGTGTGCTATGTAACAATGCCCTATGAAAACAGACATACTTCTATTTAAAAGAAGAACCAATGGAAGCATGAATTTTATGCATCTCACCCCAGGCCAAATGATGAATTAGTGGCAGTTATATGAAGAGAAAAGCAGAACTGACAGCTCCTGATCCCAAACCCATACGACTAAACAGTTCTCCCACAGAAGCTCCGCTCACAGCTCGTATTATCCTATCCTGAACTGTAACTGAAGATTCAGAATTGCTCTTTTCCACCACCATTTTTGACTGCATGCAAAATAATAAAATCCCTCCTAAATTATTTGTTCTGGTACCTAATTCAAGATGAGATAAAGCTGTCAGAAAGTACTAAGAAGAGTGGATAAACATTCAAAAAATGAAAAGCAGTGGCAAAAGTGGGAACAATAATCACTGGTAGGAGTATCAGCTAGGTTAATGAACTGTCTTAGAATTTTCAGAACATTACTGTAAAAAATAGTAAATTTTGTGTTAAGTTTCTAACAAATTTATTATTTGCAAAGCTAGGATGTGGCATTTGACTGCACTTCTAATTTCAGGAAAATGATGAAATTGAATAAAATCACAGCTGATAAACAATCTTCCCTATACTGCATCATGTTAAAGCTCATCTCCAGTCAGTTAAGTCAAAGTTTCCTTTTAGCAAATGATAGCTAACATGGCATCCTCAAAACATTTGTTGCATGAACAGATCCAATGCTTGTTTCAAGAGAAAGAAAACAACTTAGAGATTGACAGACTATATGCAGCTCTTGAAAGAAGTTGCTATTTTGGTTTCAAATGAAAATACAAAATATATCACATATAGTACTTACCGGTAAGATGGACGACGAGCTAAGATGCCTCGAGCTTTCTGTGAAGAGCCTATGCTATCTGATGAATCCTGAGAATCTTCACTCTCAGACAAAGATACCTAAAAAACACATCCCATGTGGTTATCCAGTACACTTCAGAAGAAATACCCAGAAGAGATTACACATTTTAATTGTATATGAGCTAAAGCTGCACAAAAACTACACAAATGCAAAAACGAAAAGCTCAAGTGATTCTCCCAAACTATTATCACATTAAAAGCTGAAAAACATCCACCACCTGAAGCTAGCTGCTCTAGCTAGATTAAACTGCAGGATTAATCAATCCAGAATGTTTAAACCAGCAGCATGAAGAAATACAAATGGTTTATTATTTTCAGAAAATCATACAAGCCTAACGATCTTAATAGCTGATGTGGTCTGAAAAGGTGAGCCACTCCCATACATAAATTTGTCTAAGGAGGTGGTGGGAAAGGAAACAGGAACACCATTTATGTACAGAGACAAACATATAAAATACTTGAAAACTTTTATGCAGACAGAAGCACAGTGTATTTTGTTGGTCAGAATATAAAAGCCCAATGAAAATAATATTTAAGGCAGCAGCATATCAGGGAGTAAATATGCAAAGTATTACCTACAATTTTTTCTTTATTCCACTTTGTCCTCATCCAGTTGGCAAGTGTTATTTTTTTTTCCTCTGATGCTCCTTATTAAATGCAAGCTAACAAAACATTTATTTGTACTTATCTGTGTGCCAGCAACAAAAAGTCAAGAAGAATGCATGCAGCTCTGGGAAAAGCATTTCTCACTTAACTGCTGCTACAGAGACAAAAAGAGCAACCTACTATCAACATTTTAAAAAAATAGCTGCTCATGTATTACTTTTTCTTCCCCTTGGAGCAACAAGGCCGCAACGTTCATAAATTACAGAGGGGGAAAAAAAAGGAAAGAATACAGTCAGTGGAGACCCTGCAACTAGAACATGATGATAGGAAAGGGATTGACGGAGACTCAAGTAACGACAACCTACTAAAACAGATGCTCAACTGTTTTCAGCAAAGTGAAATGTGTTTTCTTTTCCATCATCTGATGTTCAAGGAACAATGACAGCTGAAAATGCATTGTGGGTTTACTTTTCATGGTTTATCAATTTAATGTCGTATGCATAGATAAGCACAGTACAAAGGATCAGTGACAAAGTCATGTCTTTTAGCACAGATCTTCCAGTCATTTCACAGTGTAACTCCAATGCCATGCTGCCCAGAGCGCTCTCTGCAGCCAAGAACTGAACGAAGTAGTAACAGGCTCAACTGTAAACTCCCCAAGGCACCTCTCTGAAGTGGCTTGTACAAAAATCACATGGCAAATGAGTAAGCGACACAAGCAGAATACTTAGGTACCACAGAAACGGAGTTACAGCATACATGAGGTGAGCAATCGACAGTTCATCCATCGTCATTCAGGTCTACCTTTTCCAAACACAGATTTTTCTTCCCTGGGTTATTCTATACTCTCCTTACTTGGGTATTAAAACACACTGATTGCATGTCTGTTAAGAGCACCAACTAAAGAGCTGTGGTTTTGTTTCTGCTTTTTTTTATAAAGGAAGGCAACGTCAAAGAGTTTAACTTCAACTCCAAAGGCAACTTCAGCATTACAAATAATTTCAAGCCCAAATAATCATTATGAACAATGTATCCCCAAAATACTGTCACTGGATCGCTCTCTATCTCAGAGCGGGGCTAGAAAGGCTGCACTGTGGCAGAGTTAGGTCAGTCAGACAAGCCTTTACAAGTCTTTTCACATACATAAAACAGGATTCTTCATTATTTAACAGCCATTCTGTAGTTACCTGCACTGTTTGCACCTGAGGTGAGTGGATTACGGAAGAGGACTGAGCTGTCTGAATGACTCCCTGGACCTGGACTTGTTCTCCAGGAAGCTGAACAACTGTCAGGGGAGCAGGACCTCTTAGAGACATCTACAACAAATCAAAGAATCATTAACGAAAGCGTTTGTTCCACAGTATTCACGAAGTGTATATACATGTAGGAAAACTAGCGGGGAACACACATTAGCAGAAGCTTCTTTTAAGTCTAATTAAGTCACAGAAGTTATCCTTTGAACATACAGACTTTTGAGATGCGTATCTGCATACAAAAAAGGCTGAAACAGTTACTTATTTGCCTTAGGTTAGGGGGAAAATCAAATATGTAGCATTATGTGCAAAAGATCGAAATGCTGCAACTTAAATACATGCAGTTCTAAATGAACTGCAATGCAGCAGACTTCTTCAGAATCACAACATGGAGACTAAGTGAGCACGATCGCTTTCATGCCACTCCATCCATATGCACAGATACAGGCCCACATTTGTGGCAGTTTATTTTTTTAAGTTTTGATTCCATTTTAAGAGTGTCTTGGACTTAGATAAGCAGAAACAAAAGTGCCGAAGTAGTAGCCTTAATTCTCACTGAAGTTAAAGAGGAGTTTAGGGCACTAAAATCTACATCAAGATGAAATGATCAACGAGACTGAGGGCTTAGGACAGACCAGACTAACAGCAGTAAAGTAATGCAGAAAGTAGCATGAATAATGTACATATTTGGTATTCTTGGATTATTTGTTTCTTAAGCAACCAGTATGAGGCTATGGTTCAAAGACTTCACAGAGAAGAAATCACAAGAGTTAAGTATAGCAAAAGCTGACCAATCTACTTAGAAAGTTCAAGGCACAAGGGCTGTATGAAAGACACCAGACCAGAAAGGAAACTGAAGGAGACAAGGTATGCAAGCTCTGGACAAGGAAGAACAACGAGCAGATTTTTCCAAATAAGAATTACAGCATCTGTTCTTTAATGTTTTAAAAAGACCAATTTCAATCAATGTTGTAGCTGGAATCTAGGTTTAACTGGCAAAAAGTTAATTACTACTGCTACTCCTGTATAAAATACTTTTTACATTCTAACAGATTTGTATTCTTGACGTTGAACTCGCATGAGCCTTTGCACTTAAAAATTGATTAAAATTATACACGTAGATGCATAAGTAAATAACCAGTTTCCTCACCAACTTTCTTCACTGCTTTTATTAATCTGGAATATATGGAAAGATGAAGGGATCATTAAAACTCATACAGCTAACTTTCCATTTAATACTACTTTTGTATCGTACATCACAATATTAAGTTACACTGGCAACTTCACATAAAAACAGATCAGAAAAACAGCCTGTAAACAAACAACAGGATGCTTGCTGATATTCTATCCTGTCTTTGCCTCATGCAGTTATCTAAATTTTGCATCAAAATCTACATTGCCTCCATAGGGTAAACAGTGGACGAGCCGCAAAACTTCATTGTTTCACAGGACGGCTACGTGGCTGTGGGAGCAGACTTTACCTAGAAAGAGATAATCTTTCAGATGCAGAAATTTGAATCACAAGGAAGTCAGGTTAAAGCTTTGAAAGTGATGTTACCTCGTAGTAAGTATGTCAAATTTCCAACTCTGTATGACTTATTACATTAAATACATTCACGTTGGGCTAAAATCCAAGTGTTTCCATGGTGCTGAGCACACAGGACTGCCATTACTACAAAAGGAGCTGTAAATGCTTTTTCTGAAAAATGAAAATTAGCCCCTCAACTCATTACTAAGCAGCTCCTGTATGCGAGGTCGACAACGATTTCAAACAACGTACACTCTAACAAAAATGGTGGGCTGCATTTTTGCATTGTACGAGCATAAAAATTAATTTTGGTCTTTCAAATACAAGCCATTTTATTAATTTTGTGTCATTCATCAACAAACAAGTACATTTTTCTCAACCTTCTTTTGTTTTTTCTTCTCTGTGTGTTTCTAAAACTCAAGAATGAATATAGTTTGTAGCACATGAAAAATGGCTCTTAACTACCTCAAATGTTTGCTGAGATTTGGCCCAGGCTTTACCTGTTGAGCAATATGAGAGAGCTGAGCTGCCTGTAGTGTTGTACCTTGTACAGCTGATGTTTGTGAAGGCGTCACTGAACTGTTACTGCTGCTCTTGTGCACCTCTTCCATAATCAACTACAAGAAAAGTAACGAGTTAAATTCAGTTAATGATAAATTTGAACAGCAGATAGGTGCCCAGCTTCCACTGATACTTTACAGAATCTCAATGCATAATGCTTTTAGTCTTATTTGGACATTTTTAATTAGTTCTTTGTCCTTTGATGGCACTTTCTATTATGGAATAGCACAGCATTTTTTGTCACTTCCCCTACAATACCCCGAGCATTGTTATGCCTTCTCATGGGGACACGAGGGGAAAGGCACAGTGGGAACCTTTCCACTGACTCGCCCCGTGGCTCTGGACAGGTTCAGCACAGTGCCTGGCACACCGCCTCTCCAGGCCTCGGAGCCCACAGCAGCACGAACCCCCATTTCAGAATGGGAGACACGTGCTGTTTCGCCCTGACAACACCTGCACTCCGACCGTCTGTCAGCACCGGTTCAGACCTACCCAGCGCTGAAGTTTGCTGCCAAATGTATTTACTGAATTTCCTGGGTTTTTAACAAAGTCAGGTCATGAGATCTAGGAAGAAATCCGAGATAAAGCATTTATTCTAAAGAGTATCTTGCTCTAAGTAAAATAATTTTCCAAAATATTTTACCCAGGCTACCAGCCAAACCTATTTTAAAACATCTGAAGGTGTGTAAAAACAAAACAGGGATTCAAAATCAAAGTAGAGAGAACACAGCTTTGCATTTCAAACCCTGCAAAAGCCACTCCATCTCCATGTAACACAGTCAGTAACATTTCTCTCATTTCTAAGATTTTCTGTTTAACTGTTCAACATCTTGACAGCATCCCCCCTCCAATATTGGGGGATTTAGTGATGTAAAAATGCATGCTTTTAGGTGGGGTGAGTGGGCGGACCAGCCTAGAGCATCAAAAGATGATCGGTGAGTGTTAAACATTTTGTCACAGAAGGTTTGAAACTGTTGAAAGGACAGTTGCTATGAGACTGGAAATTACACTTCTTTCTGTGGAAATGTGAGTCATTGATTTTTCCCTACTGAGATAAACCACAGCTCTTGCAGCCTGACGTATACTTAGAGGGTAAAAAGTCAATGTACACCAAGACCAGAATCTTGGTCTTGCAATCCTTACTCATCTGAGGAGTCCCGCTGCAGAACTCCTCAAATAAGTTACTAAAACAGGACTTTGTGGAGAGAAAACTGATGGTTGGGCGCTACACGAAACCGTATCCTTTAGGGCATGGAACAAACGTTCTCCAACATATGATACAGCTTCCCAACATACTTACGTCTATAAACATAAAACAATTCGACCATAGTTTAAGCTGAAGCAGCAAAACGAAGGCTTCCCTCTGGAACAAAAAGCTCACGGTAGCCAGGCAGTGCTTCAGCTGTTCCCAGCTTCTGGAAACCTTCAGCTAATCAAAACTATCCCGACTGCCTTTGCTAAGATTATCACGTCGCCGCTGCTGCTAATGCAACAGTGCTTTCCCCTCTGCATCGTGAGGAGCGTGAATTGGAGGCGCGGATCCTGACTGACACCCTGCTCGACTTTATGCTGCTCATGCCTGCAAGAAACCAGCCCTGGTGCAGGAGCGGAGCAATGCAATTCTAACATTTTCTTTTTTCAGTTGCTACGGCTGCAGAGCTCTCCTGAAGCCTGTTTTGGCTTTTCTTTTTTTTTTGAAGGAAAAAAAATTCAGAACTAAAGTAATTTAAGAATCTTGAAGCTATAAAAAATGAAGAGCAGAATTAACAACAAGCATATATACGGGATGCAACTTTGTATACGCTCTTAATGTAGTTTTAGCTTTTTATAAAGGAAAAATCGACACTTCATACCCCTGCAAAGGGAGACATACTAAGGGTCACAAGTAAACAGGGCACTGTCAAACTGAAATCCAGTCAACAGCAAAAATTAAAATAAATTTCCAGTGCTACAGAAATACCCAATTCATTTCTGTAGTGCTAAACCACATTCTGTCTCTCCCTCTCTCTTTTACTGTTTTTCTCTGCCTTATTGTCCCATGAAAGGCTCACAACAGCAGCAAAATAGACTGCAAGAAACAATGAAACTGATAGATTTACCACCACCCAAAATAAACAAACTGGGGAGAAAGCAGAAGGGTTTTTGCTGATCTTTCTCTCATAGGTGTGAAGTCCTACTTACAGGAATAAAAGACAAAGTATTTCCCATTATAACTACGATCTTTCAAGTTTACCATCTCTGCTCGCTCTGCAATATTTAACTAAATATTCACCCAACATCTATGAATCTTAGCAAAATAATATTAATAAAAAAAGATTTAGCAAGCGATTTTAACAAAATGAAAATTACTACTACATCTTATATCCTCCACTGGACAAAGGAAGTGCAATACGCTACTTGGCCTTGCATGACTGTCTCACAAGAAGACTCACATGCCTCTCTCTTGTCAAAACAACTTATTTAGCTGGAAAAATACAATTTTCCATTGGAATGGCCTTCTGTGAACACCTGAGACAGCGATTACTATCTAGCAGCTTTTAGAAAGGCAGTTCCAATGAAAAACCTCAACTTGCAAGTTCTCAAGCATTGAAAAGTACCAAAGATGGAAAATATATCAGGGTTTCAGCTTTTTACACCACAGTTAAAACTACTTCCAACAGAATATACGCTTAGTTGAAACAAGCTGCATAGTCTGGGGCGAAGGAAGAGTTTTACATGTACTAACAGGAGGGAATTCATAAAAGCAACACCTGATGTTTTATTAGCCAGAAAATAATTACTGTTCCAATCTGTACGAACACCATGTTTTTATAATCAGATAGCTTAGAATGATGCTTTTCAGAATAAAAACCATGCCTCCATGCAGCTACATCTCGAAAGTAATTTAATTTAAATGAAAGTGTTCTGCAACAGCAGCATTATGAAGTTTGTTTTGAAAGACTTTTAAACTTATGTGATCAGCTCTCTCCAGCCAAAGAAACTCATCTCAAACCTATCTTCCTTTTAAACAGAAATAGGAATGTTGCATTTCATTGTGGGCAAGTTTAATTTATCATCCCAAAGTTCGTATATACCCTCCTAATATCATGTTCCTTAGTTTAAACCACCACTCAAGAACCCCTAAAAAAAGAAACCATAAATGACTGAGGAGTATCAGTTAAAAAAGAACAAATAAACAAGAAAACCCCATTCCCACAACTTTCACTAAGCCTGATGAAAAAGCTCCTAAAATGCTAAAGAGATGGTCCCTGTACCTGTACAGTAACGATTTTCACAAGATTTTACTCTGAATCACCCTTTACTTCAGTGTCCCGTGAACAGCGTACTGCTCTCTTGTCCTTACTGGTTTGGTTTTGCCCGTTTACAATGCAGATTATCTGAGACAGTGATTGTCTCTAGTTAAATGCTCATAAAATGACTAAAATCATGGATTCTCAGCCTCAGATGAAGCTTCAAAGCATAACCAGGAGGCAAAGACTAAGATAATGGAATATAAAAGCTCTACACTAAGGCAAAGAGAAGTGAGCTGCAGTGCGAGAACACCAAAGGAAGAAACCAAATTCTGTTTTGCCCTTTTAAATCGAGCAGAGGAAAGGCCTGAATATTTCAGTACTGAAATACTGTAAGAGGCAACTGATTTTTTTTAAAAGACTCTATGAAGTCAGAAATCAAAGAATACTGAACACAGACTTTTATGCTCAAATACTAAGTGACAAGAGTAAAATACTGACAACCACAAATTACAGAAAGTGATTTAAAATGTTTGGTGAAATTCTGCTCAAGTAATCTGGTGAAATTCTGGATTCTTTAACTCTCAAAATAAGCTGTCTTCACCAGCTACAGCAGTTAAAAGTACTATTTACTTAATTTTGCAATTAAGACGCATGGGGAAAGTTTTTTTCATCCAGAAGACGGACAGAACTCCAGTTTTTTCCAGGAATCGGTGAAAGACAGAGGCGAAGGACAGCACATCCTACCAGTTCATGCCAGAAAGCAAGTGAGGAGACTTGAGTCAGTGTACCCAGTTACAGTTTTGGATCCCATTCTACAAACACGCAACAGAATACTCCTTAAAACTTCAGGAGTACTTTCCGTATGTGTTTTCTTCCACTCCCCCCCCTGCCCCAGCCTTATACAACGAAGTGAAGCTTACTGAGCATTCCCACGACAAGCAGCTTCAGAAATGAGAGCCTGCAGTCTAAAAACGTGTATGTTATAGTGACATAAGGGGTCTTGGTATTTGTGGGAGGAAAATATCAGTGAAATCATTTACAATTTGCCTTGAACCAACCCCATACTCGTTGCCTTCAGTGCTGGAACACACGGCTCACAAACTCAATACTCAGTCAAAATTAATGGAAAACGGGGTAATCACTGCCATCAGTAGGTAATCGCTCTTATTTTTTATCGGTCGATCTCAAGGGTCTCTGGGAAGGAGACCACCGCTGCCCTTTTACTGAAGATCCACTCACACCGCGCTGAAGTCACTAGCCGGGCGCTCCGCGCCAGAGGCCGCGGGGGGGGAGGGTCTCCCCACCCCCAGCCCCCCGCCACCCCCCCACCCCGCGGTCCAGGAGGCTCCTCCGCGGCCCCGACCCTGCCCCGCCACTCGGGGGGGGGAGCGGGGGGAAACCAGCCGCCGGGGCGAGGCGGGGGCGCGCACGGTGTGTGGCGGGGCCCGGGCCGGGAGGGGAGAGGGAGCGCCGGGAGCGCCCGGCCCGGCTGTCACGGGGCTTCGGGGCTGCCCTGTCAGCCCTTTCAATTGGCAGCAATTAGAGCCTCCTAGGAATGACCACTGATTGCTCCCGGCGTCTAAAAGCTCTTCCCGTCCTTCACCTCGCCAGGCGTTTCTGAGCAAACCCCTGCTTTACCAGTGCGATTCCTTTCTAAGCTGCTATTTCTAGCTCAGATACATCATTTTAGAGCAGTATTCTTGTAATGTTTTCTTTAAAACACACCGGAGCCGGTGGAAATACCAGCTGACGTTCGCTTCTGGTCCTACGGCACCTACTGAATCTCGACAATACATCAAAATACAGCATCGCCCAGGAAAAACTAAGGTGATTATATGCGTGAAAAAGCTGAAACACTGAAGCCCAAAACAGCTGTAATTTCTGCTCTAGGCTCCGGGTATTTCAAGCAAGACTGTCGTTACTAATTCACAAAAGCTTGTAGCCTAAATACAAGCAGTAAACTCTCAATGTTTCAATCAATATTTTGAAGGAGTGAAGACGGACAACGTTTTCCTTTACTGCTTTGTGTTATATAGAAGCTGTGCTCAAACAGACCTGCTGGTTTTACCTGGACCAGACCCAGGCAGGAGAGATTTGTACCCTTCAGCCTCGGAAGCACCACTTAAAACAGCCATGCTCTCTGCAAGCTGCGAGACAGACAACCTGAGCTTTTCCTAACCCAGACTGAACAGTAACCCAGGTACCGGAGCAGGAGCTTGGATGCCTGACAAGTTCACTGTCGGGTATTAACTTGTTTATGGAAAAGTTACCTCTTCTATAGGTCCTGATACCTGGTATGATTTTAAAGGCAATACCGGGTCAGTAAAATTTGCCCTGTATTCAGTCAGCACAAGTAATGCTTTTTACCCTTTGATTATCTGACTGTGTGGCAACGCAAAAGATAGATTCAATGGCCAGTCATGTTTAGTTTTTACGTGAGTTTTAACCCCCCAAAAACATGTTTTCTTGTTGTTGAACACCACATTTCTTACACTCCTGTTTTGATTCCAACTGGAAGGATAAAGAGTGTGTAGTTTTCCTGTAACTCCAGCACTGATTTAATGTCTGAAAGAGAGCAGGGAAAGAATGATCTGGATGTTTTTTTCATCCCATCAAGTATCTCTGGCTCCACCAAAACCATGTCTTGTGCCCAACAAAAGAGAGAGGAAGAAAGATTTAATTGTATTGTTGTTTTTCACAGGGTTCTCTGCTTTCCTTTGTGGCAGAGACGGAAGCAAGTTCTTCTGAAGCTGCAGAACCCTCAGAAGTTGTTTGTGGAATCACTGAAGTTTCCAGGACCCAATTCTCAATTCACGTGTAGAAGAAAACCTAAATCTATGGGCTTCCTCCAAGCCAAAGTTGTTCAGGTTGTTAAGCACACCCTTGGCATCAACTAAAACAGCCTTGCTCCTACTGTTGGCCAACATGAGCATAAAAACTTTGAGCAAAATGCATTGCTGCTCCTCAAACATTCTACGGCTCTGCATCTAACTCAAGGTACCTTCACTTGGTATAGCACTGGCTGCCATCTCCATGCTGTGTACGGTATAAATCCATAACTACGAGTGCCATTTCTGAGCCCAGCATCGGCCACGTTATTTAACTGGGGAATGAGGCAGGGAAAAAAAGAGCCTTTTACAGAACTACAGAAGGTGAAAGGTGTATGAGGCAAAAGTTCACACACCCATCAGTCAGAGAAAAAGCAACTGCCAAGAGGCACTTCTTTCTTTGGGTATATACTGCGGTGTGCATTTTTTATTGAGCTTCCTGTTCGGACAGTCCGCTCACTTTGTCTGCTTCTCTGTCTGCTTGTCCCTCTCTTACATGGAGGGAGGAATGACCCTGCAGAGTTCCCTGTCCTGCTTTGGGCAAAATCCTTCTGGCTTCATTGCTTATTGCTCCGGGTTGCTGGCCTCTGCTTCTTTCTCAGAGTCTTGCCCCTCCTTCCCTTGATCTCAGCCTCCAGTTCCACCATTTTAACCCTTTTCTAGCTGCCACAGCATAGCCTCCTCATTAGTGGAATAATTACAGCCACCACTTTCTCCCCTGCTACACAAAGAAAGGCTAGACATCTGGCCCACCTGAGAACGTCCTGCTAGTGTCGAGGCAGGCAAGAGGTCGGAGGTTTGACTTTGAAGTAGATGGCAGCAGTCACTGGCAGCTGATGCTTGCTGGGAACAGAGTGTATATGCAGAGCCAGGGTGCGGTATGGACTGTAAGCTAGATGTCCCTAGGCAGAGACCCCAAAATAGTGACCCCTCTGGACCATTTTGCCATTTCTTCTGCAGGTTCCTGCTGAATATTTCTTTGTCCACAATATTTTTGCTTTCTGCTTCTGATCGCTTTCTACCCACTCAGCACTGAAGCCCGAGTCCTTGCCATCCATTTGGGGACTGTTGCGCAACCCTGCCTACCCAAGCCATTCCACGGCGAACGTGGACAGCAGGTGGCAATAGCAGAGCTCGCAACATCCTTTGATTGCGTTCTCTCCACTCAAATAATTGTCAGCCTGTACTGGAATCGCCATTTAATGTCATAAATATTATAAACATACCCATGTTAACATGTCCACGTTAACAACTGCAACAGGAGGTTTAAGCATTCCTGTGGAGTGAGGGAATGGAAGAACTCAGAAGTATTAAGTAGCTTTGATTGAAACTGCCCATAAAACATGACCCAAGATTTCTTTGTTGTTGAAATCTGGAAGCACTTTCCATCGTGAAAAAGATGAAAAAGTGGAAAGTCTTAATTTCATTTGAATGTTTACCTAGCTAGATTGTAGGAGTTGGAACTGATAGTGGTAATAGAGAAGGCAGTAATGGTATATGCGTTAAGATAAAAAGGGGGCCAGTCCTGCAGGTGTTATTAGCAGTACTATTACTGCCATGAAAGTGAGTGGAATAAGCATGTTTCATGCCAAATGTTATGTTTCTCTTAGGAGAGGACAAAATGTGTTTTTATATGGTGTAAATGTTAGTTTGTCAGTTTTGATGTCTCTGGGCTGCAAAGAAACTAAAAACAGAGTAAGAAGACCTGAAGCTACAATAATTATTCCTGTCGCTACACTTCGTGCCTTTTTATATCCAAGAGAAAGGATAGCAGCGAGCAGTAACAAGCTGTTACAAAAACACATCAACAGGCTTTGGTTTACCTGTGAAGTTTACTAAACAGGAATGTCACATGGGCTGAAGGAGGGAAAGGAAACTGTAAATGAGAAGAAATACACCCACACCCGATTAAATGCTGTGTAGTAAGCTAGGTAGCCCTACAGCTTCTGTAATTCTTCGTATTTTTACCCAGGCAGTACAGATACAATCACTTCAGTATAATAATATTTGTCAAGCCCCGTGCTTCACTAGATAATTGTTGTTTTACCCAAAGTGAACAGTAAGGTTTTTTAATTTTGCTGAGTGTTAATGGTGAAAATGACAGCTATCAAGGAAACAATAAACAGAATCTTTCTGGTTTCTCCTCTTCTTAGAGCAGGCAATAAGAATGATCTATGTTCTGCCAGAAAGGAGGGGTTTTTGGGGCTCACCCTACTTCTTCAAACAAGTTCCTGATACCTAGTGCAAACAAACATATATAAACTTGCACACCTCTTGAGCAACATCCAGAAAGTTAAAACAAATGGTCTCTTTTTCGACAGGGAATAATGAGACTCTAAGATAGTAAATACTGTGGAGTGATGCAGTTTTCCATAAAACTGCTTTTGCTCTGTCCTTTGGTGGCAGAAGGTAACATTTGCCAAATCCATTAACTTAGACAATTTAGAACACTGTTATTATTATGAAATATACTACTCATTTATACCACTTGTTAACTGTTCAATAGCTACATGATGTTTTATCGTAGTTGTGTTGTAGCTGAGCCTGGAGGCTTTGCCCGGGTGTTGTCTTATCCCTTGTACGTAACACAAAAGTCAACCCCTTGCTCAAAACTCAGCTTTATGTGCATTTAAGAGAGACATGGATACTCAGAACGACGGACAGATTCGTAAAGGATAAATTGGTTTTAGCTGAAGTGACACCGTTCAGTTCAGTCTTGGAAACACGTCGTGGGTATCGAACATGACTGCTAGAAGAAGACTACATGCTATATCCACAAAAGGACTTGAACGCTGAAGGGTTCCCCCTTCAGGTACCTGGCTTTCTCCGTTTTTTCTGTAACACGTTGCTAGGCATCTCACAGACCCAGCATACCAACTTCAGTAGTTGTGCCCCCAGGTTTATTCTGGAGACTTTGTAGTTGCTTTCCCCACAACCCCCGGAGCCCTGCATTTGTAGTCCGCCCCAGACTGCTGTAATGCCACGGGTGATGTCTTTGCCTCCAGTGGCTCCTGGAGTTGCGCGTAATCTTGTTGCCCAAAGGAAAAAACTGTAGTTCTCTTTCCTCCCTGTGAGAGCTGTTCATGTTACGTATTCCTGAGATCCCGTATATGGAAAATATACTGTAGTCCTTAATATGCCTGCTCTTCAGTGTACAGGTGTTGAAATGTACCGTGCGTGCCCGAGTGTGATTACAGCATCCTCTACTTGCAGGTCAGCATATATGCACGTGTATGATTTCTTCCTGTTGTTGCCACAGCTGTGTGAGTGTATGGGCAGCAACAATTCATTTTCCTCACACCAAGGCTAGCTCTGCAAGTTTTACTGGTATAATTAATCCCATTGGGAGAGGAGAAGGTCATTTAAAAATAAAAGCCAAAACAGCGTAAGAGGGTGGGTATAACTGTGTCCTTATAAAGATGACACATCCGAATGATGATTTTCCTTGCTGTATGGGAAGAGCTATCCCAGTATAAAGCACTTTTATACAAACGTAACTATAGACTTGTTAAGAAGTTGAGATAGCAGAGAAATTGTGTTGCTTTAGTTCTACCACGATAACTAAAATGGTACCTATTATTGACAGACAAGCCCCAAATAACCTATGGCAATTTTAAATGGCTTCATTTGGCCAGTGGTTTTCCACAAAGAAGCTCGTCCTTTCATGGGAAGTAAAATAAACTTTTCAAACCCACATTTCCATTGTCTATCCTGCATTGTTGTTAACACCTTTCCCAGAAAGGCATGCCACGTCAATGACTCCTGTTCTCCTAATTTTCATGAAGAGTAGTTAATGAAGGAGCCGCGAAGATCAGGAGGGGCGGGAATTTTGTGTGGGGTGTGGGAAGGAGAGCCTTGACAGATGGTTCCCCAGAACTGGGGCTGCCAAATGTCATGTGGCAAGAGAGAGGATGGATGGCCAGGGAGGAAGGGAGGCAGGTAGCCGTTCTGCCCCGAGCTCCTGCTGTCACCTCTAGGTTCGCATTAAAAGAGTTTAGGCAGCCCATGCCAGGGTCACCACCCCGAACCAACCCACCCCTCCTGCGCTCTGCTCTCCGTCTTCCAGCGTCTTCCACCAACACCGAGTCTCATTCACACATTAAAATAAGATTAAACTCTCTGTGAGTGAAGGGGAGAGGTCCCTGCGTGCCCATGCAGCCAGGGGAAAGCCTCGCTGCCCTGAGGCCATCCCGCTGGGGCTCCCCAGCTCCAGAGCCTTTCCTCTCCCTCCGCACCTGCCCGCTCTCGGCCCCGTCCCTTGTTGGCCATGCTTGCCGGGCTCAGCACCCGGTGCCGGCTGGCTCCAGCCTCCCCCTGCCATGCGCTGAGGTTGTCCACAGCGGCCTTCTGCTCCCACTCTCCCTGTGCAAGAAGTGGCTCCAGCTGCTGGCAGTAAGGCAGACACGGCCTGCGCTTCACCAAAATCCACCCAGGCAGGACCCTGATGGAGGAAGAAGAGGAGGTGTGTGCGGCTCTGCAAAGAAGGACTCCAGGACATTCCTCTTACCTTCCCCATTCTTTAATTATACATCCCACTCCCTCAGGCTAGCACCCCTAACCTTTCCCTCCCCACTCTGCCCTTCTTTTCTCTTGAATACCTCCTTGTCCCACTGCAGAGCACGCTTTGGTCCCTGCTTTGTGTTTTCGTTCGCAAAGAGGGTCCCAGCACTATGTTGAATGTGAGGGAACACCTTGCAGTGGAGCCGGCGCTGCAGCAGGGCGCCGAGCCTCACACACTTTTACTGGATTGCTGTGCATTTCCATACGATATACTATACGTGCCACAGGTGAGCCGTTTCTGCAGGTGACGGCAGAGGACCCAAAGAATAGTCCCTCAGCCGCCTTCAGCCCCGTTGTCACCTAGTGAGTCACCTGCTGTAAAGAAGTCTTTTGAGGCACTGCCTTCCAAGTGGCCGTGAAGGCTTCCTCCTGTTACACGGAAACCAGATTATCGCTGAACTTATTTGATCCACTCCTAGGGAGTAATAAAATACACATTTTGCTCAGTAAAAACTCCATCTGGTCTCTGAGATATATTGGCATGGCAAGCGTCCACCTTCCATTGCTGTTGCTCGCAGTCCCCATCCAGCCACTTATCAGTTCATCTGTCACAAGCAGCAGAAAGATTTCCCTTGCATAGACAAAAAGTCACCTCCCTGAGGCTTCTAGTAACTGGTCCTGCCTCTGTTCTGGCAACCGAAGCGGCACACTTTAAGGTTGTAACAGCCTAAAAAGGATTTAAAAGGCTGCCCCTTCTGCTCAGGCATTCAGGACTGCCTATCTACACAGAAGCTGTGTAACGGGGAGGGAAAGCACTGGGAATTAAAAATTAATCACTCTTGTTTTTTTTCTCGAGGAGCTCTTTTATAATGCTTCAGAGCAGACAGGAGTTTGCTGGTTAGGAAAATCAGCAAACTGAATGCCGTCCTTTTGGGATAAAATGTGATGCCTTTCATTTGCAGCTCTGCACGCCCTGTCTTAATCCACCCTGTGTTTATCGGGTTCAAAAGCACTTTTGTCAAATTCACCGAGAAAAATGAAGTACCGCAGGTTTGGGCTTAACTATCCTTCTGATACCTGTAGGCCAAGGCTGAGGGCTCAGGTCTTTCCTTTCTCAGAGGGGGGACCTACTTCCCTCCCTCTTAGGCTGGCTTTATTAAAGCTGCTGACCTGTTGCAGTTCATCGTGATTACACAAAGTAAGCATCGCATTGTTTCAAGACAAAAACATTACTGAGTAATATCATGATGGTAAATATTTGATGGAAAAAATACTGTTTACCAGGTTTAACAGAAGCTTGCGGTTATTAGTTCTTCTGTCAAGCGTGTGTTTCTGCATGTGTTTCGCTGGTCCCGTTCAGAGGTGCCGTGTCTCTGTGCCTTTCTCCCTCCCTGCTTTTTGTCCTCTTGAGCCAGAATCCACTAGTATAGTCATTTTCTTGAGGGCACAAGCCTTCTTAGACTTGGTTACCAGCCATAAGATTAATCTTAACTACCCTCCTGTGATTCTAGGATCTCAGAAACGCAAAGGACACCTATTGATACATTAACCTATGAACATCTCGTGTGCAGAGTCTGGAGATATAATTTTTGCTTTTTCTGGGCTTCCAAAGTCTCATGTCTGTTACAAAAAGGCACGTAGACTGTTCAGTGTGAGTAAAAAGACTCAGAATTGGAGGTCAAAGTGACAAAGGACAAAGATGACCTAATTGTGGAGGTGTGCAAGGACTGTTTCAGAGTCGTGGAAAAAGTGGAAATAAACGAGGTCAAAGAGTTTCAGAAGATGCTTCTGGCTGAGTATTTTTGCCAGGTCATGAGCTGTAACGGGGAATATGGAGTGTAATTCAGCTCCAGATTGTAGACATCTAAATTTAGCTATTAAATGTCGGTAACCGCCTGTGAGCCGCATACCTAAACTTCCATTTCAAGCAATGGAGATCAAGTCCTTAGAGTTACTGGGGCCTGGAGGGCTACTGGGCTCATCCTAAGTTAGACACCCACCAAGCCCGTCAGTCAAAGACCCTCTCCTGCTGCCACTAAGGTACTTCTTAAACTTTGGCAAGTCTGTTTGGCACACACCCAGATGCCTGGAGTTCCCCGAAGCCAGGGGAACCACGCACCCATCTCTGGTGACTGTGTTGGCAGGGGGAAGCTCTGAACCCGTTTGCCCACGCAGAAACACGCGGGAGGGTTGGGACAGCTGAGTGTGATGCATCCTTCAGTGCAAGCCCCCTTGAATGTCCCAAAAGCTGCTCATATACTTGCTTGTTTCACGTGGCAGATGCACGAAGGATGTAAACACGGCATCAGCCGCTCCTGGGAAGCCCAAGTGCTTCTTCTGTTCGGAGTCTCCCTGCCAGGCTTGCTAACGTGGGCATAGTCTTGGCTGTGGGGCTGTGGACAGGAGCTGTAGGACTCAGGGCTCTCTGATGAGAGGGCCTAGATATGTCTGCAGTAAACACTATTAATTGAAAAGACATGTCATGACAACCTGGCACTTTATACGTGGGGGGTATATATGGAACATACAGGGAAGGCTAAAACCAAGTTTTATAGCTCCAGCACTAACATCTATAGCTCACTGCTTTACAAGAGAAAGGGCACTTTCGTGTATTTCATGTATTTCTCTTTTATCTTACCCTCTACTTAGCCTAAAAGGTAAAAAAAAAAAAAAAGCCCAAACAGACATCATCAGAACTTATTTTTATCTCTTTCTTTGCAGAGTTCACTAATAAGGTTACAAATCTTTTTGGTATATTGCACAAGGATTACAAGAATTTAACTGCTAAGGGATTTTCACAGTAGAACATAAGATAAGTAGAGAGCATTTCTGGAAATACAGTATGTTTATACGGTTCAACATAAGATGTGTGAACACACCAATACTTAACAGCGGATATTAAGACTAGAGGCCATCAGCTAACATAGGAGGGTATATGCATAGATAATTGACTCGCACTTTGTGAGAGGGTTCATGGTCCCTCGCTGCTCATTGCACATTCCCTTCACAAGGTATTCGTGGTACACATCTGCCTTAAAAGCATCATCAGCTTTGTCTGTGCCACTGTTTCTACACAGTTGTGTCCTTTCTTGCTGTTGTTAGGCTTCTGTTTGCAACTAAAGGCTGTTACTTCCATCTGCTGTGGGCAAAAATCTGCTTCTGACAGACTCTCACTGTCCCTTGGCAGGGTGCCACAGAAACGTTTCTCCACAAAAACAGTCAGTGTTCTGTCAGTGCTGGATTTTAGGGACTGCAGGCTCATCTTCAGGACATAACAGTGCACCTTTGCATTAGTTATTGTTAGGTCCCCCCAGGAGATGACTTCTCCGGGCCTGGACTTCTGAGCCTCTCACATCCCCCAGATGGGCAAAGTGACTGATGTACAGCCCACTGTTCGTGCAGACACGGAGCTGCAGTGCTATGAGTCTTCTTCCTGTTCTCACTTTTAAGCAAGAGAGCCTGAAAGAGAAGCGAGTCCTCTCTCGCAGCCCAGATGTGTCACTGTGCTCCGCTGTCTACCCAGCAAAAGATTTCCTCTCTCCTACGCCCTTTGTAATCGCGATTGACAACACGATTCTTCTGATTGTCAATCAGATTTATAACCCAGGCATCACCTTCAGATTGAAACTTGTCTTCGAGTTCCTTGCTTAAATCTTGCAGGTGGCTTTTGCTGTTCTGGGGGAGTGACCCTTCCTGTCTGCTCACGCACCAAAAAGCTTGTCAAATACAGGCACTGCAATATCGGAAGAAGAGTGAGAACTGCTCTTTTTTGTCAGAATCCTTGTCTGTAACCCCTGTCACGCTTGGAAGCACTACTCACTGATCAAGACCCCACTGCACTAGGAACTGTGCAAAGCTCGTAAAAAGGACAGAGTCCCAGAAAACTTTACAGTCCAAGCGAACAAGACAACACTCGGGTGGATACAAACAAGCAGACAGGAAAATCAAGAAGTCATTATTGGTCAGCATGGGGGTGACAGTACTTCCCACACACCTGCAGCATAAGAGTTTCACGATTTTTGCTGGAAAGCTTTGAAAAGCACAATGCATTCACTGCATGAACGTTTACGGCAGTCTTCTCCCGTATGGGACGGCTGCATGGGAGGAAGCACCAAAGGGAGGCATCGAGAAATGCAACAGATGGCCGGCTGGTGGCTGGAATCAGCATCTGTACAGGGATAACAACACAGTGCAGACATGCCAGGAAAGTTCTTGAAAATGAAGATAAGGGTATATTTGACGAGGGAGAAAGAAGAGCAGAGGATGAATGTGGAGTTCAAAGGAAGTGATGGAGAGGAAATAAAAGAAACGAGTGGAGGGCAGAAGCTGTTACACGTGGTGGTAAGGGGGCAACCTTTAGCTCAGCCAGTCCTGAAGCTGCTGACTATGGCAAGAAAGAGAGGAACTCTCTAAATTTCTAGTTTTCTGCCCATGCTCTGAGCATCTCAGGGACTCCACAGGTGATTTCAAGGACTGTGAGATAAGGTAAATACAAAGGAGAACTCTTGCAAGTAGGGTTAGGCATTTGCACTGGCAACTGTTTCGGAAACTTTGCACTGAAAAGTAATGGTCTGTACATTATTTTCCCTAAATACACCTGATGACCAGAAGTAGGGTATGCGTTCAGATGCCATGTTTTTGTTTCCAGGACAGATGGAAGAATGAAGGACGTATCTAGGATATGGGACTCAGCACCAGAAACTTATCTGTATTACAGTTACAAATTTCCTAGCTGTCTTTAGTTGGCTAGAGAAAAACTATGACATCTGACTAAGATACTGGTATCTAAATAAATCCAATTCAGGCACAGTCCACGTTAGATTATTTGCAGGATACAAAAGGGTCTCTTAAATTTGTTGAGTTTTCCCTCCAACCACTCAGCACCTTTTGTGCTACAACCCGTTACCCCTGGAACATCTCTGCCTTCAGAGCCGCTCACCTTATCGCAGCCCTTTTTTCCCCTTAATATAAAATAGAAGAAGTTTTGAACCAAACATCACTTACAGTGAAATTCTTGTCATTTAAAAGTTAGCCTATTAATCTAAAAGTCAATCTACTAATTCAGTTCTGGATGAACAAATCGAGAGAGTGGTTCACTTCATTCCTTAAAAATAAGTATGTACTTACATTTGCAAAGATATTGTAAGTCCTTTAAGTCAGAGCTTCAAATTTTTTGACCTTGATATCAAAACTGTGGTTCAGGTGCACTCGAAGGTAAATCCTTCACTGATTGCCCACACTGGGGGACCTGTTCAAGTCCATCACTGTCCCCTCCGTTCTTGTGCGTCTAGGTCTTCCTCAGGTGGGGAAGAGCCTCAGGGGAAGAAACGGAGCACAGACATCTGCCTTTCCCCCTCGCGTGCAGTCAAGGTGGAGCCAGAGTGGGTATCTGCCCCCCAGGGCTCTTTGATCGATGACATATTATACCAAATAATCTCCATTTATATTTGTTATGTAAGAGTGGTGTGATTTTTTGAGCTGTCAGGTATGGTATGCAAATCTGTAACTACTTGACGTAGCAGGTCACAAAATCCAGGAAGGGGAAGAGGATAACAGGACGGTACCCAAAGGCCTTTAGCAGCCACTTCCGTCTCTGTCCTGTATTTTTTATACTAATCTCTTGAAATTTGATTATGTTGTTTTCATATGTGTTTTCCACATATATTGCTTGAGAATATTTGCATGTTGTTATTATTGAGCTGTTTATGTGTCCGTGGCTGCTCTTCTCATGATTCTTCTCATTTTTAAAATGTTCATTAATACCTTTGTTTGAGAAAAAAAGAAGCATGTGCAATAATTCGTAGACATAGCAAACTTCAGAAAAGCTGCTTAGGTTTCTGAGCTCTCAGTTTTAATTCTGTCTGTCCCTTTAATGTCAGCTGAACACTTAATACTGATGAGAAGACAGCTGGTTGCTCAGACATGGATGTACAACATCTGCTTGCGACTGTATAAGCATGAGACTTGGAACAGCTTCCAGTCACTGTGCACCTGACTTTTTTGAAAATGGTCCAGTTTTCGTGTTTGTGAACTGATTCGGTGCTTTTAGTCATCATAGAGCATCTCCTCCTCATTCCTTCTTTATCCATCCTTGAATGTGTGCCACACTGTCTGAAAATAAAAGATTGAATTGGAAGGAGAACACTTGGTTTCTAGCTTTTACACAGTTCTTCCAATATTTCCTTTAGTTAAAACAAAAAGAAATTATTTTTGGAGTGCCTACAAGTCTGTGTGACTCTCTCTCCCTTGCCACAGGTGGCAGAAGTGAGAAAAGGAAACTCGCAAATGCTCGCAGGCTTGGAGTTACGGGCAAGGGCCTGCTGGAGAAGCTGCGTAGGGGTGCAGAGCCTCTGGTCCTGCAGCAGCTGAACTGTGAGGTCTTGTTTCTGAAACAGAGCGAGCTTGTGACTGGTAAGTGTGCCCGAGAGATGAATTAAAACAGCAGCGTTGGAATCCACTTGCAATAAAGACATTTAAAGAGCTTCTGGGTCCCTGATGGTAGCTGGGTGAGCATCCAGCGAGGAGAAACCTTTCCAGGGCTGTAACCCACCCTCCGAATGATTCCCGTGCTGCTGGGACCTTTCACCAAAATCCCACAAGATGGTTTGCAAGTACTGAATAGGTACGTGCACAGACAGTGGCTTTCTAATTCTGTAAAACGCTTGCTTTCCAACACACAGCCCAGGCACGTCATTCCGTGCTGGTGTGCATGTCCTCATACAGTTTGCTAAAAACATCCTTTACGTTAAAGGGACAAATGGGGAGATGGGAACTTTATTTACCGTCAACACAAAAGTGAGAGGGGATGCATTTCACTGCCTCTTTCCACTTCACCTTAGGCACTTCCTCAGAGCAGGAGCTGGACAGACATACACACCCGTAGAACCTCAAGTGTGCAAACTGATTTCCGGGATGGGGTGGGAAGGTGTTGGCGTGCTCAAAGTTAAGCAGAAGGCTAAGAACTCGCAGACCCAAAGTTGGGAATGTAAGTTCTCCAGGGACAGGAGCATGCCTTCCCCGGCAGCTGGATGTATGTGTCCTCAACAGTACGCCCTCATCCAAAATTCCTGTAACTGAATCTCTTGGTCATGCTTACTAGCTACAGATGGTGCTTCATGAATGCATCTACACATGTTCTGGATTGAAGTTAGCTCCCTGGAGTACGGGTGACGGGAGCCTGCTGGGATAGGTACTCGGTGCTATCCAGTGTCCAGCACAGCCAGGGCCTGGGGTCTTGTCCAGAACCTGTAGGTGCCATTGCGACAGAAATAAAACTTTTTGCCTACTTTGCCAAGATATGAGAGGATTTGCTTTTTAAGAAAAAAGGAAAATTCTTATTTAGGATTTCAATGAATTCTACAAGATATATTTTTCCTCTTCTTTGTTGGGATTCTGCATTTTTACCCCTTGCTGAACCATGTTCACTGGATCACTTCTTACTCTCTTTCCAAGCAGAATTTATGAATTGTGCCAAGAAGTGTTGGTCTTTTTAGGTCTCTGACTCACCTGCACTGGACCCAATAGCTGTGGTGATCCAGGCTGTAAGCATTTCAACGCCTGCCTGCTCCTTCCCTTTGCCAGGGAGAACAAAATTTCTTCTTTTGGCTGGGCTACTGCAGTCCATAGGTCAGGGTCGCAAACCCACTTCATCCGCCCCTTAGCTACAATAAACTCTGAACTGGAACACTTAAAGTAGGTGCTTGATTAGACTGGTACTTGTCTGGGGGTGTGTGGATGGAGTAGAAATTTTTTTGGTGACTGTAGTCAGGTCCCTTCTACAAATGCCCTGTGAGGAAGTACAGACACACCGATCTCCATTTTTGATTGTAGACAGAATCAGATTCGAGCTTATGCCGCTGGTTGTGACAAGGCTAGAGTGTGTTTGCTGGTGTACGTGTCCACGGCCTCTTGGCAGGTGCATTCCCTGTGAAGGCTGAAAGGCAAGGGTAAAACTCATTTGCTTTAATTTAGGTGTTTGAAGGTATTTAGCCTTAGATTGTCATGGTAGGCTCCTTTTATAATCAACTTCCAGGGAAATGTACCATCAAAGTCGATACATGTCATCCTAAAATGAATGCCTGTGAAAAGTTAGGCAAGTAGGAGAGACAGTTCCTCTCTTTCCTTCCATTATACTTAAAGAGAACACAGGGTACTCGCTCCGACTGCTGTGGATGACTGTGGATCGGTGCCAATATTTCACGGTTTGCTGAACTTGGACATCCCTCTTCACAGGTAACAAAAGCAGAACACAACTCTGAAGGCATAAGAATCAGCGACAGAAGGACTTGAGGTGATAGACATTTACAGTGACCATCAGGACTGGATGGCTCTCCTCCAGGCGTGACAAAGAATGGAACAGCTGACTTGTTAATAAATATCTACAAGTGATCATCTCACATTTATTATGCCACGCTAAGAAGAAACCCTAACCCTGACTCTAACTCTAGCCCTAGTGTCCTGGTTTCGGCTGGGATAGAGTTAACTGTCTTCCTAGCAGCTGGTACAGCGCTGTGTTTTCAGTTCAGTATGA